>PVIR01001391.1:0-35331 GCA_004026965.1 Petromus typicus | reverse complement strand
GAGGTAGGAGGATTGCTGTGATGTGAGTTGGAGGCTGAGCTCAGGGCCAGCCTGAACCACAAAGGGAGACCCTGTCTCAAAATAAAAAAAAAATAAAACAGGAAAATGCACCCAGTTAAGCTACTGTTTTGTCTAAAAATGTGAGATGTTGTCTATAGGACATAGGATTTAGACTTTTTTTTTTTGAGACAGGGTCTCACTTTTGTGGTTCAACCTGGCCCTGAGCTCAGCCTCAAACTCACATCACAGCAATCCTCCTGCCTCTGCTTCCCCAGTGTTGGGATTACAGGCGTGAGCCACCACGCCCGGCACTGTGGTATGTGGTACTGATTGCTGGTGGGTGTGAGTCTCCACACTCAGTATTGTATGTGGTTAACCAGGGATCGAACCCTGGACCTTGCGCTTGCAAGACAGGCACTAGAACCACTGAGCTAAATCCCTGGCCCAGGATTTAGACATTTTTGTTATTGACTTGCCTTTTTAAGCCTCTGCCACCTCCCCCAGGTGCAGCAGGAACCTTCATGTAGTTATGTCTTTGTGCCCTTCTATATCAGCCCTAAGTGCCCAAGGCAGTGCAGACACTGCCTGCTTTTAATTGCTTCTTTGCTCCCCAGGAGGGTTTGGAGACACCTCAGTTGGAACTGGTGGACTGGGGACCAGTCCAATGTCAAGGATAAGGAAGACTGACTGCTCCTTGCACCTTCTAATTCTAGAAAACCAGGAAAATATCCACGAAGAATTGAAAGAGAGTTTTGTGAGCATATGAGTGGACCTACAGTTAAATTGAGGTGTCCTGGAGAGAAGGGCACACTGGGCTGGAGGCTGTGATTTGGGCATTTCAAGTGAGAAGAGGCTGAAACAGAGAGGGGTTTCTCCTGTGAGAGTAGAGGCTGTCACAAGTTTTGGTGTTAGTGTTGAGATTTCTTCAAAATTTATGTGGTTAATGCATGAGGAAGGATCCCTCACTGTTCTCATGGTAATGCTAAGTACACTTCTGCAAATAGCATTTATCAAGAACTTCCCATGTCCAAGGACTAAAGTTCTCAGTGTTATAGTATCCTTCCCTTCTCATATTAGCTCTGGATACCTGGGCTTGTTGTTCTTGGTTGCAGAAATCCTAAATTTAGGATGGTGTTAAAAAGGAAGAGTTCTGGAATTACGCAGGTCTAGATTAAAATTCTTTTTTTTTTTTTTTGTGGTACCGGGGATTGGACTCCGGTCCTTGTGCTTGCAAGGTAGGCACAGTAGCAGTTGAGCTAACTCCCTGGTTCTTGAATTAAAATTCTGACCCTGTTACTCATGCTCAGATGTTACATAACATCTCAGTCTCCTTGAGGAGTCTTCTCATTAGTAAACAGACTTAGTGATAATACCATCTCCCTAGAGAGTGGTATAGTCACTCTCTAAACTTTAGCTACTAGTATTACTGTGGGTTTTTTTTTTTTTTTTTTGAGACAGGTTCTCGCTTTTGTAGTTCAGGATGGCCTTGAGCACAGCCTTGAACTCATAGCAATTCTCCTGCCTCTGCCTCCCAAGTGCTGGGATTACAGGTGTGAGCCACCACGCCTGGCACTATGGTATGTGATTCTGATTGCTGGTGGACGTGAGTCTCCATGCCAGGCATTGTTGTATGTGGTTATCGGGATCAAACCCAGGACCTTGTGCTTGCAAGGCAGGTGCCAGAACCACTGAGCCAAATCCCTGGCCCATAGTATTACTGTTTTTATATCAGAAGGGCTGGCCAAGTGATGATGGACAATATAAGTCTAGGCTGAGGATATTTTGAAGGTAGCAGAGTTTGGAGAAAGAATGTGACCATTGATTGCATATTTCAAGTCCTTCCTACAAAGCCTGCTTTATTATTTGTCAAGGCTGTGATTCAGCCTCAAGTTGCCACTACCACAGTGATGGGACATTTGTCTTGAGACTTGGAAGCCCAAGTCCTCCACTTCCTACTGGCAAGATTTCTCAACAGACTATAAACTTTGAAAACAGCTGGAAGAGATAGCCATGGAAGAGAATGAAGTAGGAGGATCATAAGTTGGAGCCCAGTTTGGGAAATTTAGTGACTTGGGGAGACCTTTTCTCAAAAGGAAATATGAACCACTGGATTGTATGGCACGGTAAAGCTGGATTTCCATTACTCAGTGTACACAGAGAGAAGTGGTGAGCTGGCATCCATGCATCTACCCACAGATACAGAGACCAACTGTTAGTGCATAGAGATGAGTGAAACGGGCCAAAAACGAAACAAAAAAAAGGTGAGCTCCCTTCTCGACACCTCTGTCACCAGCAGTTCAGTCCATGCTGTTTTCTGACTACTGTCGTACTTTCCGTTAGTTTTCTGTGGTTGCTGAGCCTCCCTAGTCCTGCCATTAAATGGAACTGCCCTGCGTTGTCAGCAGAGCCGCTCCAGGTTCCTCCTATCTTCTCACCTCATTTGATCATATCTTGTGTGTCGTCAGAGTGGTGGTCCTTTCTATGAGCCTGGTCTGCCTTTATCTGTTAACTGTACACATGATAACTTTCTGTCTGTGAACTTGACACAGACCGAGCAGATTATTTCACAGGGTTGAAAGTAGGCAGACCACAGACCTCACTGCCACATGAAAGAGAATCCTGATTGTAAGGGTGTGGGGGCCTCGAACAGCCTACCCGGAGTCACTGGGAAGGACTTCTTGGAAAAGACAGTTATTAAGGAGGATTCACAGGGGCACAAGAGAGGATCTCTGTTGGCTGTCAGAACTATTAATGTGTTAGGGGAAAGAAGCTGTTCTGTACATAGCAGTACAGATACAGAGCAATATAAAATAGTCAAGGACTAGCAGAGGGTCACCGAAGATCACACTTGATACAAATAGTACTGTTCTTTTGTTCATCTCTATACTTCAGTATTCTGTGATTGTAGTTTCCCGTCAATTAAAGGGGAATTAAGCTCCTGCTGAGTGGAAGATGTTAGACGACCTGAAAGAGAAGGAGGGCCTGCCAGTCTTTAACCCTCTAATGCGCTTAGGTGCTAATTATTTATGTCTTTTTCTCAGCTTCATGGCCCAGTGATTTTTATGACAGGGAAATTTGTACTTTATATCTGGGTAAAATCTCATATCTAATTAGTTTCCAGAAGCTTGAAAAATGTCCTTTCTAGTAGGCCAGTTTTTGGACAGAATCATTTGCCAAGAGAAAGATGGACTCTCGCCTGTCAGTTTGCAGTTTTTGGAAATGAAGGCGGTCATGTGAAGTCACTACTTTGGGGAGACTGTTGTGATCCCTTCATCATTTTTGAGAATGACTGAGATCTTGAGCCAGTGATCTGCATTTGCAGCTGTTGGCAAAATACTAGTTTTGCAAGAGCCAGCCACATTGGCTCCAGGAAAAGATGGTTCTGTCATTATCTTTCAGACGAGCTAGACAGTCATTGGAACAGTGTGCACCGCCCTTTTGGAGCACCTCAGAGCCCTCCACGTTGGCAGCATGTGGCTCCCGGGTATGGGGAGGACTCATGAGGAGCACAGAAGAATGAAAGTCCAACAGAGTGACTGATGTCATTGACATAATGTCAGGAGGCACCTGAGGGACCTGGATGTGTTCTGGTACATTAAAGTATCCCCAAGTCACATGGTGCGAATCACTGTCAACACATGTGCCCTTTCTCAGTGGTGCCCTGACACTGGGGAGCAGGTTTCTTTTTTTCCCAGGCCAACATTACTCCTGACTGCTGTGAGGAATATGTTCAATGGATTTCCATCCATAAAAGCACAGGAAAACCCCGAGTTCTCTGTTGCAACACCTCAAAGTGTTTCTGAATAAAGGATCTGTCAGATTCTTTTAAAGCACTGGAGAAAGGTTTTCTGTTTTTTTTTTTTTTAAGTAGTTCAGGACAAAAAACTTTAAGTCTTTGTGGAACACAGTTTTGCAATTAGAAGACTGAGATATGATGGCTGTGCAGAAAGGCGAACGAGCAGTCGTCACTGGGGTCGGTTCCATGTCACCCCTCGCTGCTGGCTGGAGCCTTCGCGGTGATCAGAAAGAGGCCATAAAAGAGAAAGAAGGACTTGGCAGTTAGACAGGTGGTTGTGGCAGAGTATCTTGGAGTCAGCCTGGCTCCAAAACAAGTAACGAATTGGCGAAACACAGGAAGAGGAGCTTAAGAAAAAGGAGCAGACAGACGTGGTGGTGCACACCCAAAATGCCAGCGCTGTAGGAGGCTGAAGCCAGAAGGTCACGAGTTCCAGTCCTGCCCAGCAACTCTATCTTAGGGAAGCCTAGTCTCCATAAAAGGGCTACAGATGTAGGTGGGTGCAAAGGCCTCGGGTTTAGGACTCACCCCCTCAGGCGAGAAAGAAGAGCTAGGGGCGGGGTGAGGCAGGGACCCCAGGCCGCACAGAGAGCCAGAGTCACCGTCAGGCGTGAGGAACTGGATATTCACTCATCCACTTATGTCATGTCTTCATCCAACCATTTTTAAAAGGTGTACATAAAATGTTCAAACAGGCTGTTTAAGTAACAAAAGGACCTATTGGTGGGTGTTTTGCAAATTGCTTCTTTGTATGCAGCAGGTGCTAATTCAGGGGTCTCTCATCTTGATTCTAATTCATTTTCATAATACTATCGTGGTTTCAGAAGGGGAATCAGAAATGTTGAGGGGAGAAGTGTGCCTGAGATTACAAAGCCAGCGGGACTGAACCTCAAGCAGGACAGAAACTGAGGTTCAGTCCCAGCAAGGCTTTCTCTAACGTCATTCAAGGGCTCCCAGTTGAGGGCAGGTAGAGAGAAGCAAGCAGTTGATAAAATATCACCTCCGAAGTGCTTGCGGGTGTCTGTTCACTTGTCTCATCCCGCAGCACAGCGGGACACGCATGCCTGAGCAGAGAATGGACATCTTCTGGGTGGTGACTGTCGGGGCCCTGAGTGTGGATGGCAGAGGGGAGGTGGAAGCCTATGATATGGGGCCGCTAACAGGTGTGTGGCCATGTGGGCCGGGTGCTGCCAGCCTCAGCGGGCAGGTGTCAGGCAGAAATTTGGCAGCACCAGAGGCTGAGGAGAGTTCCCAGGCCAGGTGTCTTGGCTAACAGAAGGGGGAAGGTGGCTGAGCAGCCTGGGGCTGCTGGAGGGGTGCTGATGAGGGACAGCAGCTGGGGTCCCCTGGGAAGGAGCCTTCCTGGCAAGCTCTCCTGGCTACCTCCTAAATAAACAACCGGGGATGCCCCGAGGGCTTCTCCAGTGCATTAAAGCGACATGCACCCTGGGTCACAGAGTGATCAGATTTCTGGAGAGGTCAGAGGAAAGCTGACGGAAAATCCAGGTCAGTAAAGTGCAGGTATTAAGCTAGAAGGGGTGGCAGGATGGGAACTCACAACAGCTCACGCAGGAACAGATCTTAGAAGGATCGGGATGTGAGACCTCAGTTGTGGAATTTATGGCTCTGGCATTTCAAAAAAAAATCACAGACAAGAGAGCAAAGGAGTAATACACACTTTTAAGGAACAGAGAGGTAGATTAGAAATGAGCTGCTGGAAATGGGTCCATTTTCAGGAATCTAGCTTATTCCAGGAAAAGAAGACTAAACTCTTTTGTATGGGAAATTTACTTTCTGGACTTCTTGTCTGTGATTGATTAAATTGGGTGTAGCGTAGTGCTGGGGGCTTTGCCTAGAGTGCTCAAGGCCTTGGGTTCCATCCACAACCCTTGCACAGAAGAGAAAAAGAAAAAGAATAAAAGATAAGATACAAAGTGAGTAACATAGCCCTCAAAAGAAGGATAATTTCTTGAGTGTAACTTCTGATATATGGCCAGTCAGATTCATTTACATGGAAATCCATACTTAGTTTAGGAAATACATACTTTTTTTTTTTGCCAACTCTTAAATTTCCCCAGAGTAAAATAATGCCAAGAAAGACTTCTGTAGGTTGGGAGATGACCTCACAGTGGCTAAAGGGAATTGGAGAAGAATGTAGTTGGTGCATGATCGTCTGGCCACTGTATCCCTCCAGGTCATCCTGGAAAATGTTCCTGATCTTCTGATCTTGGCTAGTTGTAGACTCCATGATGGTAATTTTGACTTGGAGAAAAAAAAAAATCCTAAGAATTTTCATATACATTAGGGAAACCTACCAAACAGTGAAAACTGTTTGCCTCTGTCTTCTAAATCCAAATACTTTCAAATAAAGTCTAGAAATTAATTGCTACTTCCTTTAAAGCTCTTCAGGCCTGGGGAGAAGAACCCATTTCCTCCATTCAAATGGAGTGTTCTTTCCTTCAAGGCTGTTCCACTTAAGGAGGTGAAAGGCCGATGGCTCTGTGAGCCTATAGAGACCTGACCCTGTAGATGAAACTCACTGCCTTCTGGGTCTTGGAGAAATGGACACAGAGAGAAATATGTGACCTTTGAGTAGAATGTTAGAGGGAAGTCTGGGTGGAGACGTGTTTGGCTGGAACTTGCTGTGGAGGTAAGGGGCATGTGTGAGAGAAGCTGTGATAACAGGCTAGTGCATTCTGCTGCAGTGTCTTGGAAGTCTTTTCTACGTGCAGCTGAGCAGCTCACCTTTGCGGTCCTGCTTAGCCATCTGGTGGTTATTACCTGTTTCATCATCTGTTGTCTTATTTCTTCTCGAGCTGCCAGGCTCATCGCTCTTCAAACCTCTCACTGCAGAGGTCCTAGGATATTGATTCTGTGAGGTCTGAAATGTGAGTCCGTGTTCTCTAAAATCAAAGAATGATTTCTAGGAATGATGGAGGTTAGGAGTAGGAAAAGTTTATTGAGAAAGAAACCTTGTACCTAATAGAGACAGAAGGAAGACCTGAAAGTGGGTGACACCCTCACCTCACTTCCCAAGGTGCTTTATAGAACAAAGCCACCAGGTGAGGTAGATTTAAAGTGGAACAAGACTATAGTCAACCAGTAACATTATAAGTACAGCTGCTTTAGGTAATATTGGTCCAG
The DNA here is from genome assembly GCA_004026965.1 of Petromus typicus. Lineage (NCBI taxonomy): Eukaryota > Metazoa > Chordata > Mammalia > Rodentia > Petromuridae > Petromus > Petromus typicus. The sequence goes on along the minus strand of PVIR01001391.1, from coordinate 28,391 downwards.
GGGGAAATTATGAGATGGACAAAACTATGATCAACCAATTAGATTACAACGATAGTCACATAAGTAATATTGATGAGATGGGGATCCAATGGGAAAGCAAGTTATGTAACAAGCTTACCAGGATTTTCAGACAGGGATCTTTACTGGGAGGGGTGTGTTAAGGCCTTGATCTCCACCCCGGGAGATTGAAGTCTAGTTAGGATATCAGTCACTGCTTTCTTTCCTACAAAGGTGGGGTAGTTTTCTGCTTTGATAATGCTGATCTTCAGTGAAGGTCTCTATACTGTCCTCCAACATGGCTTCTATCATGTGGGCTTTTTGAAGGCCAGCCCTGCCCTGTCTTCTTAACTGCCTAGAAGATGTCTAACTAGCTCAGCTGTCTACTACATGGGGACAGTGAGAGTTGTCCTGAGTCTGGCAGGGTATGGCCAGCAGCTGCTTGGAGACACCCAGCAGAGTGTATGTGACAGGAAGTGGGAAATGTCTAATAATCCAGCTAACATAGTCTGCTTCATGTTTGCACTGTTTTTGGTTTCATTTTTATATTTTATTTTTTGCACCGCTAGAGATGAAACCCAGGCCACTGGGCATAGGAGGCAAGTGCTCTACCCCTAACTTGAACCCATAGCTTCTGTGTTTGATTTTTAAAGAAAAGTTACTGAATATGTGACTGTTCCATTTATCAGGGATACATTGAGCTTCCTGTTCGGTTCAATTTAGCATCTACGTTCTCTGGGAACTAGAACTAAGGATGAGAGTGGGGGAGCTACAGAGATGAATTCAAATGCCTTGTTCTCAAGGGATGAGAAAAGACCAGTACATGAAGTCTCCAGGAATGATTAATTTCGTGTGCTAAATACCAAGGGAGAATAATTATGTCTCTCAGCGGGGAGAGGGACATACACTTAGAAGTGGCAGCTATAATGTAGCTGTTAAGTGTAGGTGAACAGCCAGTGTAGGTGGGGGAACAGAAAGGAGAGGGACTTTAAGCAGACCAAGGGTGAAAACAGAAGTGTGGAGATGGATGCCAGGCACAGTGGTAAGTGGTTGTAATCTATGTATTCTAGGAGACTGAGGTAGGAGGATGGTAGGTTCAAACCCAGGCTGGGCCATATAACCACGTAATGAGATCCTCTTCTTAAAATAAAAGCAGAAAGCATAGCTCAGTATTGCACACATACAAATACACACACACACACACACACACACACACGCACACACACACACACACACGCACACACCCATCTTACCACTTTTTGTGTGTGTGGCCCACAAAAATCCAGATGCGTGGGTGACATGTTCAGAAGAGTTTCTTCCAGCAGATTGTGGAAAGCCCTGCACAACAGGCTGAGGTAATGAATGATCCTTGGGGATTTATGGAGGACACCCAAACAAAGAGTGAGAGGCACTGTGTGTGGGGAAGGTCCAATTGTAGTTGACATAGAGATTGGAGAGGGCAAGACGGGTGATGTGAAGAACACCTTTCAGATAACTTTTTATTGGAAAGATCTGGGGGATGGATCTTGAGAACAGAGGTAGTGAAAAAGGTTTGGGAAGGGGCCGGGGATTTAGCTCAGTGGTTCCAGCGCCTGTCTTGCAAGCGCAAGGACCCGGGTTCGATCCCCGGTAACCACATACCTATACTGAGTGTGGAGACTCACGCCCAGCAGCAACCAGTACCACATACCACAGTGCCGGGCGTGGTGGCTCACACCTGTAATCCCAGCACTCAGGAGGCAGAGGCAGGAGGATTGCTGTGATGAGTTTGAGGCTGAGCTCAGGGCCAGCCTGAACTACAAAGCGAGACCCTGTCTCAAAAAACCTAAAAAAAAAAAAAAAGGTTTGGGAAGGAGAAAGGGGAGAGAGACTGTGGTGGAAATACTGACAGGATTCCATGTTGTGTAAAGGGCCAGATCACAAAGGGGGATGAGGGAGGAGGAGGAAGCAAGGACCGGTTCTCTGGAATGCGCCTGGAGGCACGCAGAAGGGAGGCCAGAACCTCTTACAGATGAGTTGGGTTGATTTGTGAGAGGAGCATATGATGGGGGATTGATTACTGAGGTCTCTAGCAAGGGGCTGGTGCCTGGAAGACCTGGGGCCGCCTGCAGAATCGAGGGGTTGGTGGAAGAGTCCTGAGAGGGCCAGAGGGGGGAAGAGAGAGGCAAGAGTTCAGTGGAGGGGTCAGGGAGGGAAGGATGTCTGCATAACCAGGAAGTAAACTAGAAGAAATGGCAGTTCATGGTATCACAGTGGGAAGGAGAGTTGTGGCAGGGGAATGGTGAGAGTGGTGGCTTTTGCTTGCACATTTAATAAATTATCTGAAAGGTGGTTGAAAATTTCTATCAGTGAGAGATTTAATGCAAGTGATTGTTTGGGTTCTCAGCGCCACTGACATAGAACAGCGAAAGTGAGTGAGATCCACCAGGACTGACCTGTGAAGTGAGCAAAGAAGACAGGAGTAGGAATCTGGAATTAGGAAGCTAGAGGTACACACTGTGAAGTCTTTCCTGGACTTTAAAGAAGAGTTGGTTATTAAAAAACAATCATGCCACATAAGGTGTGATTAAAAACTACAGTGCACATTTCAATTTAAAAAAATAATAGTAAAGACACATTGCTGTTGACGCCTCCCCTCATTACTGTCTCTTGCTTTGTACACACCCATCCCGTCCTGCTGGCCACTCTCTGAAGCTGCTCTGGAAGTTTGCTTCCATGACTTGCACTGTCATAGCTTCATCAGTGTTTTGAATTGAGTCAAAGCTTTTATTTTTCATTGTCATTTTGATATTGAGAAAGAGCGAGAAGGTGCACCATGCCAGATACAATGAATGAGGTGACTGAGAGGACATTGCCATTTTCATAAGGCTGCCTTTCTGGTGGATGACACTAGGTAGCATCTTTCATTATAGAGGTTATAGCATCTTGTATAGACATTCATGAAAGAGCTCTTCCGGAATGGCTTCAGAAACTAGCACAATGGGTTGGTCTTTGCAAGTAAGGGGAGTACTTTGAAAGATGTTTATGACAATGTGTGTTTTACTGTAATTTTTTTAAAAAAATTAAACATTTACTGTATGTTTTGATCATACCTCAATCCTAGAAACTCTGGAAAAGGGCTTTTAAGTAGAAGCACTAACAATGTCAAATAAGACTGGGAAGATGGGAATGACAAAGAAGTATTAATTAGGTGGAATGGATCAGAGGGGAGAAGGGCTGGGGAGGGGCCATGCAGCAGCGCTATTCTTTTGTGACACTAATTTAGTCAGCTCAGCTGTGTTAAAGCTGTTCACATTAGGGCTGGGGATATAGCTCAGTGGTTCCGGCACCTTTCGTGCAAGCACAAGGACCCGGGTTCGATCCCCGGTAACCATATAACAGTACTGGGCGTGGAGACTCACCTCAGCAGCAACCAGTACCACATACCACAGTGCTGGGTGTGGTGGCTCATGCCTGTAATCCCAGCACTCGGGAGGCTGAGGCAGGAGGATTGCTGTGATGTGAGTTAGAGGCTGAGCTCAGGGCCAGCCTGAACCACAAAGCGAGACCTTGTCTCAAAAAACCTTAAAAAAGAAAGCTGTTTACTTTATCATTTTTTTTTTCCTATCTGGTTTAGTTTTTCTTTAATCTGTGTTGAGACTTTAAGCTTTGTGTATTCCTGGTGTTTACTCCTCTTATATATCTCGCTGACTCCAGGATGTTCTAGATAGAATAGTACCCTAGAGACACTGGTCTCTCTGCCTTGAATTAAAATTTGAATCACTCTCTAAGGATCCTCAGCCAAATATTTTCATTCTGAGAATAATTGCTTGTCATACCTTGACGTATCTCAACAATACCTTTTTGGTATGACCTGTACCTTCAGTGTAATTTAAGACCAAAATTCATGTATCATGTTTTGTTTTTGAGGGTACAAGTTGTAAGATTAGGGCTTTTAGTCTCCCTAATGGGGCCCCATCACATTCGATGTCCTGAGAGATCTCTCCAATGGCTTGAAGTACAAAATCTCCATCCTAATGTTCCTTCTTCATTTGGTTATGGACCATATTTATCCCTGGAGCCATCAACAGTGAACAGATCTTGCCAAGGCCTTACTAGGACTTGGGTGACATGTGACTTCACTGGGGACCCCAGCACTGGTTCTAATATTATTTGAAAGGAGATTGTCTCAGGCTATCCAGAATACCTCCAAATCATTTCTTCCATACTCCTGGTTCTCCTGGAGGACATTATGATCGAACTCGGGACCTTGCCCTTGCCAGGCAGATGCCAGAACCATGGAGCTGAATCCTCACCCCCATAACTTTATTTTTGGCAGTGAAGATTAAATGCAAGCCTCAAGCACACTAAGCATGCACTTCACCATTGAGTTGCACCCCAGCCCAGGAAGAATGACTGCTAATGTTCAATAGAACAGGAGGATGGCTAGAGGTTAACAGCAGTTTATTGAATATTTCAAAATAGGTGGTAGAGAGAGTTTTGAATATTCCTAACATCAACCAAAAAATGATATTTTACCTTACTGAGATCACTTATGATCGCACCCTGTAGCTATGTACAGTTCCTATAGGCAACTAAAAATAAAAATACATTAAAATATTTAAGAGAATAAAAAAACTTTAAAAAAATTCTTAGTCCTACTTTCTGCACCCCAAGAAAGGAAAAAAAAATTCTCAGCCCCTCTTTCTGCACCCCGTGTTCATTGTGGTAGGCAGAGGCAGCTACAGGATTCACAGAGGCAGGTGAAGGGGATTCGTGGTTATGGAAGTTCACACAGAACTAGAAAGATCCTCACAGGGGACGAAGGAGATTGGATTCACCAACAGGGCAGAGAGAGCAGCTTTGAGCCCGAGGGCAGGAAGCTAGGGGGACTGGAGCTCTTAGCTGACACAGGAGGCTAAGAAAGCCTTACTCTTATAGGAGTCTTATGCCTTTTAAAATTAATTCCTATTTAATTTAAAACAGCTTAATCTCCCCAGCAGCTCTGAGAAGTGTGTAGCTTTTGTTCCCATTGTACAGATAAACCAGCCAGAGTTCTTAGGACACCGGAAGTGGCAGCATTACCGCAGACAGGTGGACACAGGCAGGATCTGAGCTGGCCTGCCTGCTTTGCCATCTTTTTCTGGATCCCGCCCTGCCCTTCAGAGGGGCAGGCTTATTTTGTTGTTTGTTTGCTTTTTGCTTTGTTTTGTGGTACTGAGGATGGAATCCAAGACTTTCACACTGAGCCATGTCCCCAACTCTTTTATTTTTTTTTAATTTAAATTTTATTTTTTTTAATTTCAAGAGGAAGTCTCCATTGCTAAGTAGCTCAGGTTGAGCTTGAACTTAAGATCCTTTTGCCTTAGCTTTCCAGGGTGCTGGGATCACAGCACCTGCACATTCAGCTCCCTAGGTAGCTACTGAACGGTCGTATCTCAGAATCCAGGCCCCCAGGTTGTACTTCTCTGATTACTCTTCTTCCTCCCTTCCCCCTCCATTTCTTGTTTGTGATGTGTTGTTTGGGTTGACAGGCCCGTCCTCACCAGGGAGATACTGTCTGTTTGTGCCCAAAGCAGAGAGTTCAGCATCTCCAGGCAAGCTGGGGTGTCTCTTCCCCGCATTCCTCTTGTGTAGCAGGTCAGGCAGTGTGCAACTGTGGCTGTCAGGGCGAGGACACAGCTGCAGTCACCCGCCAGTTGACAGCATGGCACATGGTGTCCTGGTCACATTACCCAAGTGTGTCTCGCTCAGGCTGCTGCGTGATTGGCATTTATCAGGGTCACATTTGGGAAAAGAATTCTTTGCGTGCTGTCCAGTTTTGCAATGCTTCATATTACATTTTCCACATGTTCTCGTAAAAACTTGCATCCAAACCCCGAGGCTGTAGGTCTGAGGAGGGCCTCTGGTCACACCTTGCTCTTGTTGGCTGCCATTGCCTGCCAGGTCTCTGCACACAGTTCTGCTGCCATCCTCATGTGAAGAAGGCAAAATAATGTAAGATGCCTGTTTTATTCATTAACCATGCTCAGTATAGATAAAAAGATCACAGGGTAATATATCATTAATATATATGGTAGTGATGGCTAATTAATAGATTCTTACCTTCTGAAAAGTAAGACACTCATTGGTAGTAGCCAAGAATAGCAAATTTAAATTCTCCTTGCTCTCTCTTTTTTTAAATCAGGTAACTTTTTTTTTAAAGCAAAACATAAAATGATGAAGTGAAACTAACATATAGTATTTCCTTTTTTGCTATTTTGCAGAAAAAGCCACTGTCTGCAATAATAAAGGAAGTCTGTGATGGGTAAGTGTTACTTCATTTTCATTCAGAGCACGAAGACACTAAGTTGACAGGTGGAGTTTCCAGTGGGATAGCAAATATTATTCATTGTATTAGAAATAAAATACTAACTGCAAATGTTATTCCTAACTCACCAGTTGAACTGGCCATATCACCAAAAAATACTGAATAAAAGTTGCATATCCTTTTTACCAAAGTTTTGCCAATATTCCTCACAGAGCACGGTGTCAAGGACCATGTGTGACCTGGTTTTCTGTAGCTAGAAAGTGGTGTTTCTGTTGTGTCACCCAGCAAGGAGCAGTCTAATGCCTCCTGATGTTGGATATAGACTCCCCGTGGCATAAACTGATAGAGTCACTCAGGTCCCCACAGAAGATGGGCAGATTTAAAAGACACAACATTGGTGGGTAGTTTGTTGCCACATGGAATTTCGCACTGATGTGACTTTCCTACTTCCCTTCAGGTGTTCTGCCATCCAAGGGAAAGCACATATGAAATTTGCATGAGATCTTTTGACTTGTAAAGCAGGCTGTGAACATACTGTTACTTGGAATTTATATAAGACCTGGGATACTTAATTCAGGTGTTCCTGTCTGCATCAAGTATTCTAGTTGGGGACTGTCAAGTTCAAAGACAATTGAAATGTGGTAGTTATCAAAACTGTACATTGCCATTTGCTTCCTTTGTTTTCCTCTCTGTTTCATTCCTTTGAAGTAGGGAAGAAGGTTGCCATTTATATTAAGATCCCTTCCCTCAAGATTTGAAGAAGAAACATTTATGTGTTAGGATAGGCCTGGAACATTTACATATGAACTTATCAATCTGGCAGACCAGCGTCATTTTGTTTTGGGACATGTATTTTGATGCATGTTGGAACCATCCTGATTCTAATCCAGGCTGTTTAATTCATCTTCATTCTATAAAGCTAATCCTGTAAAGCTAATAGAAATGAAATGACCCTTCTTGTCGTTCTGATAAGCTTCTGCTTGTATTTTTAAGGTGGTCTCTTGCCAACCATGAATATTTTGCCCTGCAGCATGCTGATAGTTCAAACTTCTACATCACGGAAAAGGTAGGTCAATCATGGTATTTAACCTGAGAAAGCTGTATTTAAGGAAAGTGAATCATCGCTGATGTTTTCTCAGTTTAAGGCTCGACAGGCTAGCTTAAATTTTCCATCTCTACCATCCATGAACAAAGGGTCTATAAAGCAAACAACTGCTGCTTTGATGTCAACAAGATGATACTTAACTGGTTAAACAATGAGGACCAAATACGTTTCCCACCCCTAATGTTTTCCATTTACATTCAAGCAGTGAAAATATTAATGACCTGTGTTTCTCACTGCTTGCTTAAAAATTTTTATCTGATGCTTAGTGACTTAGCTCTCTTTTCTTGGAATTTTTCCTCCCCCATTTTAAAGCTTTTTGCTTAATGTGCTTGAGAAAATGCTAAAAAAACCTTTTGAAATGTGGCATTGTGAGGGCACTGCGAGTGTTCTGTGACTTGGGGACAGGAGATTTCTTCTTGGGTAACGTTATTGTCTGGGAAGTTCAGACAACAAGGAGAAGATTCTGGAGACAACAGTAGCCCCAAAAGCAAGTAAAATTACTGTCTAAAAGCTCTCTGTTGGGAGAAGGGAAATCTAGCCTTTATTGAACACTGACTGCATACCAGGAACTGAGGCAGGCAATTTTTTTTTTCTTCAAATTGAATCTGTTTTTTGGTGACAAATAAGAAGCTGAGTCTTTGAGATCAAAGGGCAGACTGATGCTGCCTCCACGACTTCACAGTTAAGCGAAATTCGATCTTATGTGTTTGTGATTTGTCTTTGCAAATGTTGCAGTTGAGTTTTTGGCTCAGACTGTGAGAGAGCCAACAGAACTGCGCAGGGAGCAGTAACTGGCTGCCTTCGTGGAGCAGGAGTGACCAGTGGGCTTGAGGTGGAGGGAAAAAGTGGGCCAGTGTCATTAGGCAAGGTGGCCTGTGCTAGAAACGAAAGTTGAGTGGTTGTGCTCTGGAAAAAGTAAGCATTCTGTGACCTCCGGCTCTGTTATGCTTTGTCCCAATCAGTGCCAATCAGTAATCCTAACAGTGACTGTCATCTGCATCTCTAGCACTTTTTTTTTTTTTAAAGTTTTAAGACAGAGTCTCATTCCCTTGTCCAGGCTGGGCTTAAGGTTGTGATCCTTCTGCCTCAGCCTCCCAGAGTACACCACCATGGCCAGTTTAGTGGCTGTCCATTTTCCATGAATGCAGCTATGGTGATAGTTGGAAGAACTAAAGTGCTCTGTTTCCACCTGTCTCACCAGCTGTGTCCTGGAGAGGGTGGGTAGACCTTCGCTCAGCGGCGCTGAATGAGCCAAGCCATTGGAAATTGCTTCATTCTTTCCAGATAGACACTGGAAAGTTCATAACTTAGCGTGTTTTGTTTTCCACATTGATTGCTAGAAAGCCGAGCATTCCTGAGAGGATCAGATTTCCTGGCAGGTATTGGTTGGTTCATTTGATTCCTTCCATGAACATTTAGTTTCCTGTCTTTATAGTTCCTTTGCTCCATTTTCTTAATAGCTCTCTTTTATTTTATACGAACTCTGTGTGCCACATTTTTTGAGATAAAGCAGATGTAAATAAGAACTAAATGTTCGCAGTTAGCTGTATCACCATAGTTTCATTAATTAACCATGGGTGGGGAAATCAGTTCATTTGGCTTCTGTGAGCACAGAAATGAGGATAGTGCAGAGACTGGATCATCTGTGTTGCTTGTGAAATATATGTTTTAGAACATATACAATGAATGTAGCTTATGTCCTGGTGTGATCAAAGAGCTAGGAGCCAGGAGTCGCCGTACCTTTGCTTAAAGCGAACTGTTTTGTGTACCTCTCTGGCTGGTGTGTCTCTTGTTAACGGGATTCTCAGACTTTAGAAAATGTAAGCACTATAGATTTTAGTTGGGGGTGGCGGCACACATCTGTAATCCCAGCATTCTGGGAGACTGAAGCAAGAGAACTGAAAATTTGAGTCCAACATGGGTAATTTAGCAATTAAGACACTGTCTCAAAATTTAAAAAAAATTAAAGGGCCAGGGCTGTAGCTCAGTGAGAAGATCCTGGATTTAATCCTCAGCACTTTAAGTGAAACAAAACAAAACAAAATGAAAAACATAGATTTTTCAAATCTCAGCCCTGGAGATTCATATTGCACAGGCCTTGGCTGCATCCTGGGCTTTTCTTCGTTTTAAGGCGCCCTCCTTCATCGTCTCCTGACAGGCACCCAGGAACCCTCAGGGATACCAACGAGGTCTGTTCTCTGCAGAGTGGGACGGGCTGGTACCCACTCTGGTGCCCTCTCAGCAGAAGTCACTGAAGTTTGATAAAGAATGTGTGTGTCCTGTCTGTTGGTTCTTGGAATAATTAAAAAATTAATAACAGTGTACATAATGTTACTTCTTTTTTTCCTGATGAAAATTCATATCTACTCAGAAAATTCAAACTACTGAGAACAAGGGGTAGTTTATTATTTTATGAGGCATTGTAGTCATTTTCTGAGAAATCTTATTTTACTGGAGAAATTCTGAGGGAAGGCTGCGTTTCAGAGGGACTGGGCCGCTGAGTGTGGCATGAGGTCTTTGGTCTTCCCTGGGTGGTGGCAGAGATTATTTTTTATTAGGAATCGAGGGGGTAAGAACGGTCAGCTTCCCAATCACAGTCCTTTGTTTGTAAATAGAATGTCATGTTCTTCTCCTGCAGCTGTTGTTAGGCTCAGTTGTGTGTGTGTGTGTGTGTGTGTGTGTGTGTGTGTGTGTGTGTGTGTGTATGAGAGAGAGAGAGAGAGAGAAAGGGAGGGAGGGAGAGAGGGAGGGAATGAGCTAGCATGCACCAGGCAAGAGGTCACGGTGAATTCTGGCTTCCTGGAGCCAGACCTGGACTGTCCTGAACCTGCTAGTTGAGTCCACCTAATTTCTTGCAAATATTCCTAAAAATGGAGACTTTTCCCCATACTTAAAATAATGTAGTTAGTAGGCTCTTGGTTACTTACAGCATAGGGAGTTGTTAGATAATGTTTGTATCACCATGGTAACCAGTGACTAATTTTTGAAACTTGTGCATACCGCCGGTTACTGATTTTCCCTTGCTTATGAGATGGTCTTCTCTCTACCAGAGCTAGAAATCACCTGTTGTTTCAAAGGGCATGAGTTCTTCAGCTCCTGGCTCACAAAAATGTAGTGATTGACGATTGCTTGTGATTCTCTTCTGACATCCTCAGGAAGACCCCTCCCCTATTTTCCTCAGGTTGTCCAAAGCCATTCTCAGGAGTGGGCTTCATTTGCTTATTAGGCTGTTAACTTAGGTATTTCAGTGCAGCGGGGAAAATGTCTCATTAAGTAGCCTCCTGCAGAAGCAGAGCTTGAGTCACATATTTACAAATGGATATTGTGTCCGTGAATCATATGTCTCAGGATGTTATCAGTGAGAGAGAGGGAGAGAGGGGGAGAGAGAGAGGTAGACAGACAGAGAGAATTCAAAAGTAAATTGTGTGTTTCCGTGGAATTTCTTTTGAGTAAGAATTGTAAAAAGGATCAAGATGCGATCTGTTTGTGGACCAGTTCCCCACTGCACATGTATATATTGTGAGCCATGAACATGTACAAATAAGAATTGCAGGGAGAGAGAGTGTGCAGCATTTAAACCTTTCATCCTAATCTAAAGGTGTGGGCATTGTCTTCCTTTCCATAAGGAAGTGAGACTGAGGGAATTTATGCCACGTGGCCTTGTGTAGATCACATGGATCCACGGGCTCTAGCTGAGGTTCGACCCAGGGGGGGCTTCCTGTGTGGTCTCCTCTCCCCCCTCTACTCTACTTGTCTCAGCCCTAATCTTCTTTTGGTGCGGTTTCTTAGCTAATGTCAGTTTACAGGATCCTGAAGAAAACAGCCTCAAGAATGGAAGTTACAGGCTGTGAGCTCTGATTTCGTTTCAGTCTGTGGCTTCCTGATGCGGGTACACTGGGGGAAGTTGGAACAGGTATTGATCTCCCATTCACGGGGGATTCTCAATATCTTTGCCTCTGCTGTGGATTCTGTTGCTGTCAGACATAGTGTAATTGCATTTGTATCGTTAATGTCATACAGGGAAATGGGGAAATGGCCTGACTCCATTTCACCCTCCATGTACAGAACAGTGGGTCCCCCAAAGGTACAGGTCCTGTCGGCCAGGTGTTCTGAGGCTGGTACAGAACTTGTGGCTGGCTGAGGTTTTCAGCTATGACTCCAGGACCCATGAAGTATAGTGAGGTAGCAACATACTGCTTCCATAAATTCATTATCTCTTGGTCACAGAGATAAAATAATAAACCTCATCCAGGTCTTCTCTGCACAGTTGGTCCCAGGAGACCAACTTTGGGAGAAAGTAGGGTCATTTGTGGGACACGCCTTTCCTGTCTTCACTGCTTCATTGAGTGTTCTGGGCTCTCACGAAGGCCCTGAAGTTTGTAGAACTCCCAAGATGACAGGTTTTGTGTCTCCTGGGACCTACTCACCCCACCTCAGGAGAGATTATTGTGTGGAATTTAGTTCTGTCTCTGTCCTGGATTGAGGCTCAGAGTTTAGGGAAGGCCTGTGATGCACAGAGAAAGCTTCTGGTCCTGATTTCCATCTTGACTTGGTGTTTTCTGTGTCCATGTCCCCCGTGAGAGGACCTGCCCTCCTTCTCTTGACTGAAACTCCTCTACGATCGTTTTTTGTGGCTCTCAATCTGAGAGTATTCTGTAGGGTGGGCATGTTAACTGAGCCACTGTAAGCCCAGGAAGTGGTAAATTTACTATCCCAGCAACATTCCCTGTTCTGTTATGTTTTTGACTCTTGTAAAAGATGTGAGATTCTGTCCAGGGAAGTCGCTGTGGCTTCCTCATCACTCCACCTCTCACACGGGTGTGGCCTGTCTGCATGCCCACTTGTGGACTGAACCTTTCCGGAAGTGTCTCAAGGTGGTAAAGATAGATTGTGGGAAATATTCTTACTCTTCTCTTCAGCTTGTCTGAGCTCTACTCCAAACATTTCTCCTGCCTTCCTGAGTCCTTCCCATCTTGACACCTCAAAGCCTGCCTTTTCTTCTGTGTCTTGCTACTGAATTATTTCTTGCTTTGTGGCCAAACCTGGCCACTGTTACAGAAGGATGCCATGTTGGTCCCAGCCTTTGGCAAATAGGGGACTCCAGACAAACTGCTGATCCCATAGGCAACCACCTCATAAGCCATGGCTCCTGGAAGGAAGCAGCCATGTTGGGAGGGAGGGCCCTGCATGAAGGCACTCAAGATGAGGTGTGGATTGACTGCTTGTTATGTGCCAGGCACTGTGCTGAACTGGGCATAGTGCCAACTTCCCTGAGCCTCCCAGGCAAATAGCTATCTTCTGTTGACCCATTCCTGTGGCAAGAGGACACATGTGGGTATTGGTGATACAGGTAAAATATAATTCTTGATCTGTTAGATGCCAAATGAGCTGATTATACGGGCTCATACCTGTTATACCCAGATCATGAGATCCCCAAAAACACCAGGAGCCATCTCCGATGTAAATACATGAGGGTTTATTCGAGCTCGAGCAGGGACTCTCAACAGCAGAATGCCGAGAGAGCCTCGAGCCCCGGGAGGGTTGGGTTTTTATGGTGGGGACTGGGGAGGTGGTGGAAGTTTCAAGACGTGGAGTGGTCACATAGGCTAAGAAGTTAAAAAGAGTACAGGGGCTTTAGGTATTGACTAGCCAGGACTTTTCTTTGTCTCAAGGAGTAGCCTCTTTATCAGGACATGAGGGGTGAAGGTCAGCAGACATGGCCAGAATCTTTAGGTTTAGCCCTATCAGGTAACAGGCCTGCTGCCCTGGTGATTGGTCCTTACTAGTAACATGCGCTCTGGTTGGATTACTCATGTTCTAAAGAATTTTGGGGCCTTTCTTAAGATGGAGACTTTAGCTCAAGGTCAGGCCCTTTTTCAAAGTGGGGTTAAGTTAGTCAGGCTGGGCTCTACAATAACTTCCAGGCATGAAAACGAAAAATAAAAAGTTTGGAGTGTTTTATTGGAAATAAGGAGAAAAAGAATAGCTCTTGGATTTCTCAGAGGGTTCTCGAGTGGGTGGCCACTTGTAATTATATAAAATCACAACATGGGTACAACGTGAAGATTACCAGTACTGGCGCTTAGCTCAGTCTGATAAGGAAATGAGTCACATAACAACGGTACACAGAAAAAGCAGTGTCACTTGTGAGAAGAGATGGGTCCAGGTGCTGTGGCCGCCCACCTGGGTGACTGATGCCCATGTGGACTCACTGGACCAGGTGGAGCTAATGACACTACAATTCTGAGTTACTGCTTATCCCTTAGGGAAACAGGTAAGCCTGATCCTTGTCTCTTCTTCTTGAGCCCTGGCCTGTCTCATATTCTCCTCGAGGCACAATTCTGTTGTGTTTCTGTGCTGACTTCCTTGAGGATCCAGTCCCTACCTGCCCCAGTTGCCTGTCACACTGGGACACTGCTGCCATTTAGGCAGCAATCTAAGAAAGGAGAGTAGAGAGATGGAGGCTTGAAGCAGCTGGGTTGGTGGACGGTGGGGAGCTAGAGGTGAGATGTATCAGGGGCTGGAGAGTTTTGCTTCATCTCTGATTCTCAGTTCCTTTGAAGGTATTTTAAAATTTCTGAAGTTTATTTTAAGAGCATCAGGAAGCCTGGTATTAAGCTAGAGCTGATCACAAATAATTGCACTGTGATTACCGTGAATATATTATCTATCTATGTTAGAAGCCACAGTAGAAAACAGCTCACTGTGGAGAGGAAAAGAATTCAAGGGTGACTTGAAATACGCACGGAGATTGATAATAAATACCAGTAGCACTTTTGATTCCAAGGAGAAAATACAGCCACGTAAGTGATGAAATGTCTTTCTTCAAAAAGCTTCCTGTTATGTCCCTGACAGCTTGGCTAAGGGTTATAAGGATACTTTACAGATGAATAAAACTGCTTATTTTATTTATTTCCAAAGTGACAGCTTCTTGATAAATTTGTCCATTTATATTTATAATGTCAATATTTGTATTCTGTTGCCTGCCCATCTGACTTATAACCAATTTAAAATTCTCCTTTGAATTTAATTCAGAATTCAGACTCTCCTAATTTTAAATGTAAATTATGTTTGTAGAAAAAAGTGAGTAGAAAATACCTGTTAAATTTTCCTCTAGTTGGAGACAGAAGGTGTACAGGTGACAGATTTATTTGCCCAGATTTAACAGTTGTGGATGTGCTGAGGTAAGAGGTGATTAGGATACAGTCCTTGTCCCGTAGAGATTCTAGTCTAGAGGTGAATGAATTAATATTGTCCAGTGACTGAAAGTTTCCTGCTGGAAAGATCACTGGGAATGTAATCTTGATTAATTTAGCCTTGTAATTTGACCCATCTGATTCTCCATGCATTGAAAAATCTTTAGAGTAGTGCATGAACTGTTCCATTTTGTTTTTTAAGTATTGCTATTGAGATATAATTCGCATCCCCTAAAATCTAAGTACGTAATGTATTAGGTTGTGGAGAGTGTATTTTCAGAGTTTCTGAGGTGCATTCTTCTTTAGACTGCAAAGCTGTGATGTTTTTATCCAGAGCATCTCCATCTTCCAAAGCTGTAACTGTGAAATTGACAGATCTAGGAAGTGGCTTCCAAGGTTCAGGGAGGGAGCTCCAGTATTTGTAACACATGCAGGTGATCCTAGAACTGTGTTTGAACTAGCCCCACCAGAAGTGAGATCATCTCTCTTAGGGTGAAAAAGTCCTATCACAAGTTCTTAACTGTCTGGAAAACAAACTTTCCTTTGGTGCATTCTGAATGGGGCAACATTCTGATTGGTTTCTCCTGTTGTCAGCAGAGTGAGCCTACCTCCTTCATTAATCTTCTGATCATAATGTCTCCTGGTGCACTCAGTGTTTTTCATCTTGTTCTCCTTCTCTTGTTCCCTCAATTTCAGCCCTACTGTCTTAGTGTTCTCCAAAATCCCTGCGTGTCTCCCTCCTGAGGTTTAGAGTTCTGTTCTGCCTACTGTCCTGGTCTCCCTCCTGTTTGTGGCCAGGTAGTGCGTGGATAAGGTGCTGAAGTTGAAAGAGGAGACATGATAGTCCTTGTTGGACCAGGGAGCTGAGTCTGTGACCAGTGCAGAGCTGGAAACAAAATCATTAAAATGTAGTCATTGCTTAACGACTGAGTTCCATTCCTCCTACTAAGTTGATAGATTAAATCGGTTGCTGAATGAGCAATTGCATCTAGTATGTACATTATAATATTCAGAACAGGGGCTGGAGATTTAGCTGTGTGGTTCTGGTGCCTACCTTGCAAGCTCAGGGGCCCTGGTTTAGTCCCCAGTAACCACATACAACAATGTCAGATGTGGAAACTCACGCCCACTAGCCATCAATACCACATACCACAGTGCTGCGTGTGGTGGCTCATGCCTGTATTTCCAGTACTTGGAAGGCAGAGGCAGGAGAATTGCTGTGAGTTCAAGGCTGAGCTCAGGGCCAGTCTGATCTATAATGCGAGACCTTGTCTCAAAAAAGAGAAAAAAAAAATCAGAACAAGGAAATGGTCAAAGCAAACTCCAACTTGATGGCTTTGCTTTTATTTGCATAACTCTTACATGTAGTGCTGTAATGTGTAAGAACATAAAACTATAGTACTGTACCATACAGTACAATTAGCAAAAATTACAGTACTGAGTAGTGTGATATACACAAAAAAGACACTCTGTCTCTATAAATAAGGTACACAAAACTACAAAAAAAGACAAATCATATGAACTGTGCACCTTCGTCATAAATCCAAACACTCCACTCATTAAACAAGCTAAATTGTTAGCTAAGACATATCTATAATGAGAATTTAAGACAGTGACCTCTCTGTCCTGCCTCAGCTCCACTGTGTTGGTGTAACAGAATACAACAGACAGAAGTACCTGGTAAAAAGAGAGAGATTCATTCCTTAGAGTTCTGGATGGGTAGTCTTGAATGCATGGTGATCCTCCTGCCACAGCCTCTAAGTGCTGGGATTATGGGCATGTGCCATTCCTCCCATGTTGACCCTGGCTTTTATAACAAGCTCATTTTTCAACTTCCTAACCTTGCAACCGCCCCTGCTGTGATCATAGAAGTCTACACATGAGGGCACCCCCTGCCCTTCTATTAGACCCTCCCCTTCAACCCTGAAGTGCTGAGAATTCAGTTTCCATCATATGAGCCAGGGTGGGGGTCATGTTGAAACCAAAGCATTTCCCTTAACCTTAAATTGTTTGAGTTGCAGGAAGCATTAGCTTTGGACCTTAAACAATCTTTAGCCCAATTTTGGAGATCAGCATAGTAATCCAGCCTTTTCTTAATCTCCACCTTCTTCTCTACTTCTCTGAGTTCCCTTCTTAGTTTATTGTCTCTTAGTTTTCTTTCTTAACTAGACACGACCACCTCTCGGTTATTATTTTGAATTGTTGTTTAACCATTTGTGTGCTGATTTTTATTAGTGGGATTCCAAGTGTTTCACATTTAAGGGAAAAATCTCCCGTGGTTCCACCCCCTATAGTGTCTTTTGTGGTTCCTTGAACATAGTATTTAGGTGATTAAAGATTGTCAGTTTTATGTGATGTAGTTCTCTTTGTAAGATAAAAACTATAGTTAGCTGCTTAATAAATTATGTAGCAAGTTGGTTAATTCAATTACCAGACTGCACATACTCTTCCAAATGATTCACAGTGGAGAAATTGCAGAGTGAATAAATCAATCTTAATTATCCTTGTGGAGTCTTAAAACAGTGTTCAAGGAGTGTAGTTTTCAGTCCTTCAAACCTGACAAGCTTTTCCAAAATAAATACACAAACCAAATCTCTACTGTGCCAAGATGTTGACCAAATTTCTTTTAAAAGTTCATGAAATGTAGAATAATATGTGAATCTCGTTCTGTAAATTTAATACCTCCTACTTAGAGTAAATGGCATATTTCAGAGAAGTTGGTCAACTGTAAGAAACTTTCTCAAATTCCCAGCACTAGTGATGGTAAGGGAAGTAAGTGATATAGACCTTCTGTTACCTTGTAATATGCAAACCAACCATCATTATGTAGATGATCAAGTAATCATGTATTTTCAAAGTTCACATGAACCATTTTGTTCTCATTATAGTAAATAACGTCTAAGAAGCAGAAGATGGTTGTTGAGTGGATTTGCTCTAAATTCTGTGATTGCTCGATTCTGAGAAAGTTTGTTTCATCTGTCCTGGGGTTCAGATTCATTACCGTCCCTGTAGCCCACTCCTCTATCCCTTTATTTCTGGCAGGGGCTCTGAGGTGCTGGTCCTCCAAGACAGAGACTGGTCAGCTCTGTGCACACTTCAGAGTTCCCAGGGAAGTTTGAAACCTTCTTGCCCTTGACCCCAACTTCACACACCCTGTCTCATTAAATGAAAAAAAGGCTTAGGATAGTCACGTTATCCTATTTGACGCATTTTCCAACAACCAAGGAACAAGTGGGCACAGCTGTTTACAGTTAGAATTCTTTATACACACAGTGACTTGAAATCCCTAAGAGTGAGGGTTGGGGCTGACATTTTGGCCAAAAGGAGAAATACTTTGAAAAAAGTCATCTTGGAGGTGCTAGTGTATGAAGCTTGAACTAAAAATATTTTAATGCCTTCCTTGCCTACCAGATCTTGTATTTTGGGTTTCTCTAATCAAGACTCAAAAACATTATTCAAAGTATTAATATTTACTTTAAGAGCGTATTGGCGTTTCCCTGTTTAGTCACTGAGGTGGAAAACAGGGTTCGGCCCTGGGCAGCATGGTAGCTCAGGGAGTTAGTTTCCTGGAGGGTGAGTGGGATAGAATAGTGGGTCCTCCCCCAGCACACACAGACCCTTCAGATTGTCTGACTTTCCCCAGGAGCTGTCTAGGCCTAGAGTTGGGATTCAGCCAACCAATGCCCTTTTTGTCAGCACGTCCCCCCGTCCCCCACCCCCACCCTCGTGCTTTTGGTAGTCTGGTGACTCAAACTTAATTTGCAGTAGACTTTCTGAAGTCTAAAAGTACTTTTTGGGTGGTTTTGAAATTTTCTAATTAGAGTTGGAGAATTGGATGGAAGCTATCATTTTAAATCATTTCGTGTGTTTCTTTTAGAGAGGACTTGGAAGCCTGTATATTTATTTCAGGATGAAGGAAAAAAAAGACAGTCTAAGTTGAGTCACAGAAATGAGAGGGCGTGTGAGAGAGGAGGGCAGTGACTGCCACCAGTATTACTCAGAAGTCGGTGGGTTTTATGACATGTTATTTAATGTTTACCACTGACTGCTAGATACAGGCTGTAACAAAATGATTACAGGCAGCCAACTATTTTGCTTGGGGCCGCGAGCTTGTGTTTGGTAAGATAGGACAGCTTTTAGAATTGCAGGCAAAGATAAATGCCAGAGGTCATGATAATTCCATGTTCTCCAGCTTAGCTATTAAAACAATGAATAGACTGACTCAAGTGCTGGAACGTTTGAACTGTGTATTGCTCAGAATCGGAATGAATGACACACGAGTTTCCTCCAAAGACAGACGTTTCTTTACCGCACATGACCCTGGAAACACAGGAACACCCTTTCTAAACAAAATGAACAGCAGCAAAAAGCAAAAACTCTGGGTTATCAGTAATGAAGGTTCGTTCCAAGAATGTCTCTGTGCAGCTTATCAGCAGTTCCACAGCTAGAAACTCAATTGTAAATCTTTCCGGCTCGATCTTGTTCATGTTCTTTGCATTTCACCAATGAGATTTATTTTTGAGTAGCTGTTAGATTCTGTTTCTCAAAGTTTTATGATGTAGATAATCATATATACTGTGTGTGTGTGTGTGTGTGTGTGTGTGTGTGTAGGGTAAAAGAAGGATTGATGAAACAATAGACATTTTATTATTTGAAATGGCTTTTTTCATTGTTGATGGTTTTAGTTGATTTTATATTTGCATTGTAACTTAAAAATATTTCAAGGGTGATTTCATGAGTGCTAGTGGTTGTGTTCCATAGTTTGGAAAACATACCTATATACTATTTGCTCTCTAAAGTCAAAAGTGAAGCTACATTTCCTCACTTTTATTGTCCTAGTGTCTAGAACAGTATTCAATACATATTTAATAGGATCATGGATATCTCTTGATCGGTAAACCAGTTATCCAAGGTCAGCAGAAAGGATAAGCATGATAAAAGAGAATGTGGAAAAGGAGAAATAAAGAAACTTATGTAGAAGGCTTTGGAGAGAGGTAAGATCATACCTCCATCAGAGAAGATATTAGGCCTGCAACTATGGTATGGAAATGACAGTGACATAGAGCTCCCTGGGCTGTCTGTTCTTCTCACTGTGATCAGAGGTGATATGATAAGCATTATTGTGTGATTATTTTTCTGGTCCCTGCTGCTCTAATTATCTCCTGCTCTCTTAGACAACCACCTCAACTTGGCAGCAGAAAACAGAAAAGCATTATTTCTTTTGGAGATGATGTGTGATATTCCCTAGCTGTTCATTTCAGGAATTTTGTGCACAGTATGGCAGACACAGCAAAGCAAAGATGATGGCTTGTCACTTTTTAGTGTCTTGAGCTGCAGCTGGGAAGACATGGACTGCTGGGGCTGGAACCATTTGGAAGGTTCACTCCTACATCTGGCACTAGTGGGATGACTGAAAGGCCAGGGCTCAGCTGGGCTCACCGGTGAGCTGCAGTTCGCTGAGTGGCGTTTCTGTGACCTGGGCTCCTCACAGCACGGCAGCCATGTTCTAGGAGTTGGCCATGTTCTGGGAGTCGGCCATGTTCTGGGAGTCGGCCATGTTCTGGGAGTCTGCCATGTTCTAGGAGTCTGCCGTATTCTAGGATAGAGCTTCCCAGAGACATTGGTCCAGTGGAGTAGCTTCTGCTGAGCTCTTCTTTTGCTAGATTTCAAGTTTTCAATGTAAGAACAAGAAAGAATAAGAACACTTGAAGAAAGTGTGCCTCCTAAGAACACAGGGTAGCAATGAAGCACTTCCCACACTGAAAAAAGCGTCCAGGACAAGGAAAGAGCTGTTGCCTCTCTTTCTTAAGTGTGAGGATGAGGGAGGGGCACATAATGGGGCAAACTGTGTTCACAGCAATGAATTAGGCACTTTGATATTAACTGACACCTTCTTCTTTTTAGTATTGAGGACCTTGGTTTAAAACGGAAAAGGGAGGGCTTTGTTGCCATCGGTTGCACTTGTAAAGTTGTGATTACCCTTCCTTTTATAAAGAGTGTCTTTGTCCTTGGTGTCCCGCCTGAGGGAAGAGCTGGCAAAGCTGTGGTGAATCAGTTGCTGTCCTCTTGGCCTCAGGGTCTGCCGTAGGTCAAGGTCATGTTGGTTGTGAGCAGTCAGAGTCACCCTTCGCTTCTTTAGTATCTTGAAACACTGGGCTCCAAACACAAACTTGAAAAGTTATTCATTGTGATGTTTCCTAAGAGTTTCTTTTTCCTAAGCTTTCTTTTCTATCCCCATCCTAATGTATTTATTCTCTTTCCCCATTCCTTTTCTCTTTGTTAATGTTTATTTTTTCTTTTGTCCTCTGGCCCTTTCTCATATGCTTAATTTTTCTTTTCTCCCTTTTCTGTTTAACTTCATTTGTATTTCATTCTATCTACTCTTTACTGCAATCTTCTCTTTTCAACCCAAACATCTTTCTACAACTTGTTTTGCATGGACTCTGTCTGCCTATCCCCCTCCCTTCCCCTCCTCTCCCCTCCCTTTCTCTCCCTTCTTTCGCTATGCTTTTTTGTCCTCTTGGCACTGGGAACAGAATCTAGGGTCTGGAACATGCTGAGAGACTGCTGTACTTCTAAACTATACCCCAGCCTGTTCCTTTCAGGATGTTTAGTGGCTTCTTTCTTACAGCTTTCGATTTGCAAGTGCTGTAGTTAGGTTCTGATTTTTAGTTACTAAAAGAGATTAGTATCCTGCTAATTAAATATGGCTTTCACAAAACATTTTTTTTCAGTATCTATAGCTTTTGTATTTCTTTCTTTCTGTTTTATTTTTTTTAATTTTTATTTATTTTTTTTTTTTGAGATAAGTTTTGCTTTTGTAGTTCAGGCTGGCCCTGAGCTTACTATGTAGCCCAGGCAAGCCTCAAACTCAACAGCAATCCTCCTGCCTCTGCCTCCTGAGTGCTGGGATTACAGGTGTGAGTCACCATGCCCAGCACTGTGGTATGTGGTTCCTGGGGAGCAAACTTAGGACCTTGCGCTTGCAAGGCAGGCACCGGAACCACTGAGCTAAATCCCTGGCCCAATTAGCTACAGCTTTTAAGTAGAGATGAAATCTCAGATATCTTTTTACACATTTATAGAAACATATGAGGCATGCTGGAGACATTATGTGAAAAAAAGCATAAATGAAGCTCAGAATCCTATTACTAACAGAAGAGTGATATTCTGATGTATACATACACTTGTCCTTGAGCCGAGGAGTATATTTTTATTTGTAAAGTACACACGGCTTTCCTCAAGGCTCATAATTTTATCTGAACTTAATATGTAGCCGGCACTGTACTTTGCTAGTTAATATACTTGGCCTATTTCATTGTGTAATGACTATTAAATGAGATAATGACCAAGACTGTTTACAAGTGTCTGCTTGTGGTCCTCCCCAATGAGTCATATTTCCTTTTTTTTCTTTTTTCTTTTTTGAGACTGGATCTTGCTATGTAGTTCACTATGACTACTCACTATGTGGCTCAGGCTGGTCTGGAACTCATTGTGATCCTCCTGCTGAGCCTACTGACTGCTGGGATTACAGGCATGTGCCACCCTGCCCAGCTCATTTTGCCTTTTTCCTTTCCCACTTTTCTTAATAGCTGACAAATATACAACTCATCTTGTAAATCACTTCTTTGTATTTGCACTTTTATATCTTCTCTTTTTCTCCTTCCCTCTTTCCTATCCTGTGTTTTTGTTAAGCAACACTGTGGTGTCTATTTATTAACTAAGTCTTTGATGATTCCTTTACTATTTCCTTATAAGACACTGGTAGAAGTTAACTGGTAAGTCAAAAAAAAAAAAAAAATCAGTGTCATGGAGGCGTCTGTAGCCACCGTGTATAGAGAAGGCCAGGGGCGATTTTATTTAAGTCTCAAGGTTTACCCAAGATTTAAGAGTTTAGAATCTCAATGACAAAGCTTTTGAGCATCACAATTACAGCTGAAACCAAGATATTCACTATTACTATAAAAAGACCTTTTCAGAGATGGCCCATGAATTTCCGGAGGATTTCATTTACATAACCTTTTATAATATTTTTAAACTGTTAAGATATTAATGAAAGAATTGCTCAGATCTTTTTATTTCTATTTTTATTTTTATTTTTTTTGAAACAGGGTCTCACCTTGTAGTTCAGACTGGTCCTGAGCTCACTATGTAGCCCAGACCAGATTTGAACTCACCGCAGTCCTCCTGCCTCTGCCTCCCAAAGTGCTGGGATGACAAGTGTGAGCCACCACACCCGGCACTATGTTGTGTGGTACTGATTGCTAATGGGCATGAATCACCACACCCGGTACTGTAGTCTATGGTACCAGGGATTGAACGTGGGACCTTGCGCTAGCAAGGCAGGCACTGGAACCACTGAGCTAAATCCCTAGCCCTCAAAATTCTAATAATAGATCAGAGACAAGGGTGATTATGGTGAGCTTGACTTGCTGGTAGGGCTGGTTTCCAGTCCACCTAGGCATGAAGCACCCCATTTTCTCTTTTCTTGTGCACATATTCATATATAGACCCTACACGTGTGTCATTGGCAGGGAAGATGGCTCTGCCTTTATTCTGAATCAGGCATAAGTCCACCTACTGACAAGAAGTCATCTGAGCAAGTTCTCTGCTTCTGCCCTGAGGTCTAGGCTCTGGTGAGATTAAAAATTATATAACTTTGAAAGAAAAAACAGCGTATTTTGGTTTTTCCAAGCTTTAGAGAATTCTCGAGATTTCAAGATAAGCTTTTAGGAGTGGTTCCATAGACAGTGAGCATCTGTGCATGGTGAGCAGAATTCTGTGTGGCGCTAAGACCTCCACCTCCTAGTGTTATAGGACCACAAGTGTGCGTCCCTCTGGTGAGATCCAAGGTTGTGTCATGACGTATTGTATGCAGAAGGACTTTACAGATGTTTGAGGTGTGATCAAACCATGTGGTGGGCGTTTACATTAAGAAGTATTACATTAGGCCAGAGATTTAGCTCAGCAGTTCTGGTGTCTGTCTTGCAAACACAAGGTCCTGAGTTCAATCCCTGATACCACATACCACAATATTGGGTGTGGTGGCTCACATTTGTAATCCTAGCACTCAGGAGGTAAACACAGGAGGATTGCTGCGAGTTTGAGGCTCGCCTGGGATACATAGTGAGAGTAGTTCAGACCCAGCCTGAACTACAAAGTGAGACCCTGTCTCAAAAAGAAAAAAAGTAGTATTATATTAAAGATGCATTGTCATGTGTTTTCCTCAGAGGACTCCCTCTCTGAACAGTCATTCCATCACCCTTACTACTTTAAGCAGCAGTTCTGTAAGTTCTTTGATTGAATGTCTTTCATTATCCTGTTACAGCTTCCTTAATGTTTTGAGCTGATCAAAAACCTTCAGGGTCGCCAGGCGTGGTGGCTCACACTTGTAATCCCAGCACTCAGGAGGCAGAGGCAGAAGGATTCCTGTGATCTTGAGACTTGTCTGGGCTATGTAGTAAGCTCAGAGCCAGCCTGAAGTGCAAAGGGAGACTGTCTTAAAAAAAAAAAAAAAAAAATTCTGGGTCATTTTGACTTTGGGGAAGGGGCCGAAGTCACATGCTCCAAATCCATGAATAAGGCAGATGAAGACAAGGAGTGGCGGTTTGATTTGATGGCAATTATGATACATCCTAACTGTAAAGTCCCAGAAAAAGAACGATGGAGTGTGTTTTAAGGGAAAAAAAGTATTTTGAGGAAGATTCATGGCAATAGATCTTACATTGTAATAATCTTTTTAATTCAAGTAGTCACCTTACTTTTAAGTCACACCTCCTAATTATGGTCTTTCATCACTTGACACTGGGCTAATCAAAGGGAGATTAGCTGGGTGGCCCCATCGTACTCAAGTGTGCCTTTAAAAGAAAGAGAAGCAGGAAGATGTTTTTCTTTTGGCCCTGAGAGCTGGGCGGGGTCCCTGGTCAGCAGCAAGTTAGGAATCAGGAGAATATGGGCTTCTAGACAGGTAGCCAGAGGAAATGAATTCTACAGCAACGTGTAGGAGCCTGGAAGGGGACTGTGTAGGTGCAAGTACAGAATGAGTCAGGGGCCAGGGATTTAGCTCACTGGTTCCAGCGCCTGCCTTCCAAGCACAAGGTCCCAGGTTCGATCCCTAGTAACCAAGTACAACAATGCCAGGAATGCTGACTCTTGCCCAGCAGCAATCAGAGCCACAAACCACAGAGCCTGTCATCCCAGCACTCGAGAGGTAGAGGCAGGAGGATTGCTTAGTTAGAGGCTGAGTTCAGGACCAGCCTAAACTACATACAAAGTGAGACCCTGTCTTCAAAAAAAAAAGAGTAACTCAGGGGAATGGAAAAAAAAAGTACGAATCAAGATAGCTCATACATGGGTACAAATTCTTGATAGTGAATGTGATCATAATATATTCTTAAAATGTACCAATAAACTCTGTTAAAAAAAAAACAAACAAACAGTAACTCAGAGCCAACTTATATCTTGGTTTCAGCACAGGAAGATGCTAGACTCAGAATCCAGTTTGACTGTGCCAGACTTCTGAGCTGTAGAAACTATGAGATGGGTTTATGTTACTTTGTTAGAAAACAACAGAAAAGTACATTTCAGTGTATCCAGATTTCCTTCACATGGAGTAAAGCAATAAAATACTAAAGCAAATTGAATGTGAAATCTTAATAAACAATCATAGGAATCATCTGTAGTATTGGTTATTATATTTTTATGTTAATGACTAATTATTCTTGCTGATTACCATAATAATAAAATATCCATTTATAAATCTCAGCTCATAAAACGTACTAATACTAATATAATACCTCCTTGTCTATTTTAAGCTCTAAGGCATCACTAGAGATTTTTTCTTATCCATTTGAGAACAAAAGGGTCTCATTATTTGGAAACCACTAACTTGACTAATAGGCACCTTTTAAAAAAGACTGCATTTTTGGTTGTTTTAAGATTGTAACTGTTGGCAGGAGAAAGAAGAGCTGGATTGTGCAAGGCTAATTTATAGTGAGCACGTTATTTTTAAATGTACATTTATTTTTCATTGTTCTCTCATTACAGGATAATATATGGATGTAAGAAATTCAGCCACTCATTTTGATTCAGACAGATGAGTTTCATGCTGTAATAATGTCCTAAAAGCAAAATTCATTTCAATAATAATTTGAAATTATAAAAAAATAGGTCATGGAATTGATTACCTTCCTGTTTCTGGAAAAGAATGCCTGACATGTACAATTTAAAAGAGGAGGATTTATTACCATTTACAGTTTCAGAAGGTTCAGTCCGTGGTCGACTACCTTCAAGGCCAACCGTGGCAGAAAAACATAGTAGAGAAAAGCTGCTCGTGTCATGGAGGCAGAGAGAATAGATAGAGTGCTAGGGACAGCGGGAGGTCATACCTCCACTTGCAGGTGAGGCCTCCATTGGCGTCTTCCAGCAAGGCCCCACCTTCTAGCAATACATTCAGCTATGAATTCCTCCGAGGAGTAGTCCACTGAGAAGTTTGTGCCTCCTTGATCTAATCTCCTTCTGATAGCCCCACTTCTAAATATCGGAAGGAGTCTTTTGGGGGATATTTGTGACCAAACTCTAATAACCATGTTTCAAACATATCTTAAAAGTGCAGAAAAAGATACAACTGACTCCCATCCACCTCACCAGCAGATGTTAATAATCACTAACATCTTTCCTATTGCTTTACATCACCTTTAAATAACATTACAAGTACAGCTACAGTCCTGTCTTACGATTTTCCCTGTCTCTCCCTTTCCTGAAGTAAATATGAGCCCCACAATTGATGTTTGTTGTCCTCATGAATGTTTGATAGGTTTTCTATATATGTAGGTGTGCATGAATAATATATAGAATTATTGTGGGCTTCAAAATTTACATCACTGTATCCTGCTGTAGGTAACCTTTCACAATTTAATTTTTTTCACTCAGAGTAATATTTTTGCCTTGAATTATATATGATATCTCATGGCATGAATAAAACAGTTTATCCATTTGGTTAAATGTAATTGGTTGTTTTCTCAATTTTGGTCTCATCCGTAGTACTGTGTTGTACTTGTATTTGTGTATATTTATTTGGTACTGTTTGAAAGTTTCTCTAGAATAGAATGTAGATGGCCTGGGTATGTAGTAGCTCAGTGGCACAGTGCCTGCCTGGCAAGCACAAGGTCCTAAGTTTGATCCCTGGTACCAAAAAATATATATATAGAATCCATCAGGATAAGAAAGCACATGAACGTTCAGTTCAGTAGTAGGCATAGCCGAAAGCCTTCCAGCTTCCAGTCACCTGTTAAGAGCTCCTGTTCTGCCTGCAGATCAGTACGTGTTTGTCAGGGTCTTACCGAGGTTAGCTACTGGATGGAGATGCCATGTGGCTGCTTGGGGCTTTAGTTTGCATTCTTCTAACTGCTAAGGCCTATCATATTTTTCTATATTTATTGCCTATTCAAATTTTCTTTCTACAGACATCTTGTACCCTCTTTGTGCAATAGCGGATGGGGTATTTTGTTTTTGCTTCATAGGAGCTTCTTCTAGGATATGGACACAAGTTCTTTTTACATCTCTCCACCAAGTTCTGGCTATTTTTAAACTGTTCTGTGGTGTCTAGTCTCAAGCTGACTTTTCTACAACCATTTTAATGTAATCAGATTTATCTTTTTAGATCGTTTGGTTTTCTTTATCACTTGGACTTCCAGTATCTTGCTTAAAACTCTGTCATTGTCTCTGTCTCTCTCTCTGTTCATCTCTGTTTTTTTTTTTTTTTTTTTTTTTTTTTTTTTTTTTTTTTTTTTTTTTTTTTTTTTTTTTTTTTTAGACTGGGACCGAGTTTTACTATATAGTTCAGGCTGGCCATGAACTCATGGTGATCCTCATGCCTCAGCCTCCCAGGTGCTGGGAGTACAGGTGTGTGCCACTGCATGGGCCTGTATGTTTTTAAAATGTTCTCCTGTGTGTTCTTTCAGAAGTTGGTCAACTGCAGTTTTTATGAAGGACATTAATCCATTTTGAAAGTGGTGTGTGTGTGTGTGTGTGTGTGTGTGTGTGTGTGTGTGTGTCCAGGTATGTATTAGACAGTATTTTACTTTATCTTTTTTAGTGTTGACAGCCAATTGTCCCACACTGTTTCACATGATGCATTCTTTCTTTTGTCATATATGAAGCTTTTATGTTTTGTGACAGTCTCCTTATTCTCTTCTGTTCCATTACTGTCTCTTCTGTGCTTAGTGAAAAGACTTGACGTCTAGGAGAATAAATCTCTGCCATTGATCTCTTCTCCCCTCCATTCTCGTCCTTCTCTTCCCTCTCTTCTTTCTTTTCCTCCATCAGCATCATCAAAAGGACCTTGCTTTGTGTGTCTTATTTTTCCATATGAATTTTAGCATCTGTTCGCCTGATCTCATTAGAATTTTGATTAAAATTTAGTTTACTTTATTGGATTAATTTTGAGGGAAAATTTAAGATGTTGACTATCCCATCATGAAAACTACAGGTCTTCTCATTTATTACAATATTCTCTTTCTATTTATTAGAATGTTCTGTAACAGTTTTCACTAATGCTTTATCATTTTATTTGAAACTTCTTTGTATTTATTTAGTAAGATATATGCCCCCAGATATCTCATAATTTTGTATCCTTCAAAAAGCGTATCTGTTAAGCATGATTACTGTTTATAGCTATTATGTACTACTTATTGTTTTGTGTTTAAGACATTCTGTTGAGTTTAATTTTTGAAAACATACTGAGATGTATTTATCAATGTATTCTCTTTTGAGGAGGTTAAAAGAATTAAATATTGGAGATTAA
>PVIR01001390.1:0-125450 GCA_004026965.1 Petromus typicus | reverse complement strand
ATATCTATTCATTTCAGATGCTCATTTTTGAATTGGGTCATTAAATTTGGGTGGGCTGATTTTTTTGAGCTCTTTATATATTCTAGATAGTAGCCCTTTAGCTGAGGAACAGCTGGTAAAGATTTTTTTCCCACATTGTTGGTTACCTATTTGCTCTGTTGGTGGTTTCCTTTGCTGTGCAGAAGCTTTTTAAAAGAATGAGGTCCCATTTGTTGATTTCCTCAGCCATTTCCTGTGCTATAGAAGTTTTGTCCATGAAGTCTTTCCCTAAGCCAATGTCTTTGAGAGTTTTACCTAACCTTTTTTGCAGTAGGTTTAGAGTGTCTATTTTAATATTTAGGTCTCTTATCCACTTTGATTTTAGCTTGGTACATGGTGAAAGAGTTAGATCTAGTTTTAGTCTTTGGCAAGTTAAAGTCCAGTTTTTCCAGCACCATTTGTTAAAGAGGCTATCTTTCCTCCATTGAGGATTTTTGGCTCCTTTGTCAAAGATGAGATGGCTCGGTGTATCTGGAGTAGTTTCTGGATCTTCTAGTCAACTCCATTGATCCTCGGGTCTGTTACTTTGCCAGTACCACACAGTTTTTATCACAGCACACATCACATCTTGATCTGTTTTACTTCCCTGTTTTCCCTTCCCTTCCCTTCCCTCCACTTCTCCCATTCCCAGACCTGCTTCCCATCTCCACAAGGCTGTCTCTAGAACTTGCTTATAAAGACGTGTTCAATGAAGGGAGCAAGAACCCCAGGTTCCCAGGAAGCATGCAGAGAGAGTGCTCAGTAACTGTTTGCTGCTGGAGGCACTGTGCCAGTTCCCCACACTGACATGATGTGCAGAGCCCCCAAGCTAAGCTGGAGAGCACAGTCCTGTCAAGATGCATGATGGACACACTGCTATCTTTACCAGAGCTCTTCAGAAAGCCAGTGCTGAGCAGTGGGAAGGTGGTGCATGCCTATAATTCCAGCTACTCAGAAGCCTGGGCAATGGAGCAAGACCCTATCTCAAGATAAATAGAAATAGCTGGGAATTTAACTCAGCATTAGAGCCCTTGTCCTAGTCTGAGGCCCTGGCTACAATCTCTAGTGCCAAAACACAAACCTTCCAGCACAGCAGTCTAGTGAGCAAGTGTTGCAGCCCCTGGGTTGACAATGGCAGCACTGTGATGCCAGTCCTCAGATGCATGGTGTGGGCCTGGCACCAGCAAAATTAGTTAAAGGAAATGAAGGAAAGGTGGTTTCAAGCAAGGCCTGGGTTTAGCTTTTGCTTTGTCATGGTGACTACTATGAGAATGGGTCAGTCATTCCGGCTCTGCATATGCTGTCAGACAGCAAGCAAGAGTGATACATATACCTGTGACCTCAAGAATATCACACCTGCACATTCCATCTTCTGCCTGGTGCACCTGCTTACTGACACATATGCTTCTGCCACTGATCTTTTCTCTTCCTTTGCAAGCTCAGAGCCAGCAAATTGCCATTTTTAATCAAGCAATTCACACTCCTCCCTTTCCGCCACCCACTTTGTGTGAGGCTTTTATTCCAGACACTGGCCAGAAACAGAAAGACCCAGTCCCTCTGCAGATAACCCTGGGTTCCTCCTCTCTCCTCGTATAATTAATCCCTTTCACCCAGCTCTGCATACCTGAGCTGTTGAAATCAATAGTTTCTGGATTTTATGATCCCCTTGTAAATACAGGCAAAATCAATGAGATTTCCATCCCGGGGGTGGGGAGAGGAACAATGAAGTAGATGCTACTGATAATGACTTCTTTACAGAAATTGGAGGTAAATGCAGGGTGTTCTTGCTGTGTTTATGCATAATGAGGCATTTACACAAACAAAACCACACCGCTAGTTGAACTGCCTGCGGCAAAATAATATTCAACCTTCAAGCTTAATAACTGCATAAACTTGATACTGATAGGAAGCTTTCTGCTCTGGTTTTGAAGTGCCTAATTAAGTGCATTCAAGAAGATTTCTCTAATTTTTAACTCCCTCCCTTTTTAAAGACCTTTTGGGGTCACTGTTAAAGAACTGATGATTGCCTTAATGTTTCATTGTTGCAGGACATTCTTGTGATTTGTGCATTCTTTAGTGCTATACCTGTGTTTCTTTGAAATGATCATGGGATTTCATGCTAAGCATTTCATGAATGCTTATTCTTTTCTATTTTTATTCTAAGCGCATTAGCCATTCCTCTTTAGGGAATGCAAGCTTGGGTGTATCTCACTTTATCTAATAAATGGGTTCCTGGCACATAGTGTATAAATTGAATTTTAACAAATTGAGTCATATATTTAAATGCCTGAGGGGCATTCATTTTAGGAAATGAATCATATTCTGAATTTTAAGTAAAATTTTACCCCTTAATTTTTCATTTCTGATAATCTAGGTTTTCTCTTGGTTTACTTTATTTTTGGAAATGTTCATATCAAACTCTTAAATTGACTGAAGAACAGTTTAAACCAAGCTATTGAAAAGAGGATGCTGGGAAGACAGTGGAGTAGGGACACCAGGGATCTATCTCCCCAAGTGGACAGGACTGGATTTCTGGAGCCTGTCAAAGGATTACAACATGTAGGCAAAGACTTGAGAAGTAAATAGCAATCAATTTTTGTCAACTCCAACTAGTAGCGAGGTAGAAGCTGCCTGTCCTCTTGCCCTTTGGCAGGCAGCAGAAGACCAGCTCCTAGAGCAGCTCATACAGTGTCCTTCAAAAATGATGAATCCGTCCAAATCCCACGTGCTTCTTGCTGCCTAATCTTGGAGTTACACACACAAGGAGGCAGTCGTTGTGGCCTCTTTATCCCCACTTGTGTGAGTCTTTCTCCATCTAAGCAGTTGCCAAAGGATTTAAATGACAAGTACTCTTATTTTTTCTCCTTCTTCTTTTCATTTTTTTTTTTTCGCTTTTTCCCTTTTGGAGACACAGAATAAGAATCTACGGCATTTAAAAATAGCTACCTATTGAGGGGGAATCTGGAAAGTCATTGCACCTGCCCAGGGAAGGCACAGCGTAAAAATAACTGACAAGCCTCTAAGTTTACAGCTCAGTCTGATCACCAGCACATAGAGCTGTTAAAAACTGACAACAAGAACAGGAGATGCTGATATTCAGAGTTACTACATTAGTACTAAATTCAAATGCTCAATTTTCAAAGAATAAAGCATGATATACACAAAGTAACAGGAAATTATTGCCCAGTGAAAGGAAATAATAAACCAGTACAAATTATGTAATGCTCTCAGACAAGATGGTGAACTTGTTGACAAATATGTTTCAAAACTATCTTTAAAATGCGCAAAGAGGGCCAGGGAGTTAGCTCAGTGGTTCCGGCGCCTGTCTTGCAAGCACAAGGACCCAGGTTCAATCCCCAGTAACCACATACCATACTGGGCATGGAGACTCACGCCCAGCAACAACCAGTACCACATACCACAGTGCCGGGTGTGGTGGCTCACGCCTGTAATCCCAGCACTCAGGAGGCAGAGGCAGGAGGATTGCTGTGATGTGAGTTGGAGGCTAGCCTGAACCATAAAGCAAGACCCTGTCTCAAAAAAACTAAAAAAAAAAATTAATTAATTAATTAATTAATTTAATTAAATAAAATACTCAAAGAACTGAAGAAAGATGTGGAGAAAATTGAGAAATTATTAATTAGGAGTCAATTTGAAGACTACACAGTTTAGATGATAGATTTCAAGGGAAGGAAACCAAAATGATCTCAGAAAAGTGTGTGCAGCTAACCGAATCCCTGAATACAAGACAGTGGGCCAAGGGCCACATTTAGGAGTTCCGGAAGAAGAGAAACAGATAGGAGCAGAGAGATTATTTATTTTAAGTAATAATAATGGCTGGTAGCTCATCAAAGATATGAACAAAAGCAATCAAAAAGCTTAATGGACTCTAAGTAGAATAGAATCAAAGAGATTCACACTAAGTTATGTTATAATCAAAACGTTAAAAGACAAAGACAAAAAGAGAATCTTGGAAGCAATTAGAAGCAACTTATCACAAAGGATTATTAGTAAGATTGTTAGCAGATTTCTTATCAGAAACTTTAGAGGCCAGATCCCACCAGCCTGAGACCATCAAAGAGCCGAAAGACAAAAGAAAACCTCCACTAAGACCAGCACAGCTATACTTCAAAGTGGAGGGAGAAACAAAGAAGACAGTCTCGGATAAAGGAGGGCTGAGTCTGTTACCATTAAATCTCCCCTGTAAGAAACGCTAAAAGGAATCCTATAGGTAGGGTTACGTGAGTGAAAAAAAAAATAGAAAAACAACAAAAATGCCACTATTTAGTAACTTGAAGCTATACATAGAGCTAGATATCTCCGCGAGGTAAAGTTACACATAATTATGAGAGCCAGTGTTTATAAAGTTTCATTTGCAATGCAGCATTTTGTTTTCTACAATACTACAGAGATTAATGAAAATGAGTCTTTCCACAATGTAATGTATAAAGTTGTAATTTTACAACATCAATAATTGAAGTGAGATGATAAATGTGTATAGGAGCATATCTTTTATGTCATTGAAACCAATCTGGCATAAATTTAATCGAGAGGCTTCTAAGTAGGATATTAAATGTAATTCCCATAGTAGTTACAAGGGGAATGGCTATAGGACAGACACAAAATAAAATTTCAAATAAGAAAGGATTTGAAACATTTTACAGTACAAAAATCAACTATCAAGAAGATAATCCAGTAATGTATGAAATAATAGACAAAAAGATATAGAACAATCAGAAATAAACAGCAAAATAAGAATAAATGCCTTCTTGGCAGAAACAACTTTAAATGTAAATGGATTAAAGTTTTAAATCAGAATACAGAGTTGACAGAATGCATTTTTTAAAATATAATTCAACTCTATGCTATCCATAGGAAACTCACTTTAGATCTAGCTACACAATGATTGAAAGTAAAAGACTAGAAAAAAAGAAAAAGACATTCCAAGCTAATAGATAAATGCTGTATAATTCTACTTATCTGAATTACTGTGAGTAGCCAAATTCAGGGACAGGAAATACAATGATGGCTGTCAGGGACTGGGGGAAGAGTTAATAGGGAATTATTATTTCATAAGGATAGAGGTGTAGTTTTGCAAGAAGGAATGATCTCTGGGCATAGATGGTGGTGATGGTTGTATAACAACATGAATGTACTTGGCACCTTTGAAAGGTCAAGTTACATCAAAATAGTTACGATGTAACTTCTTAGTAGCTCTCACATTAGCATCATTGCCCACACAGCTAATTAACAAGTGTTTTAAGAATTAAAATACAAGAAGCTTAATGCAGGTGGCTTACTAGAAGATTTTTAAGTTGCTTAAGAATTTTTATTGCAAATGAATGATAAGCTCAAGTTCCCAAGGAACTTCATCACAGACTTAGTAGTATCAAAAGAAACTTCTTGTAGTTATAAAATAAACCTATATGTCATACACATACTCTTTAGCTCTGAAAAAATTAAAACTGTCCTTTGTGACATCACGGATGAACCTGGAGAACATAAAGCCAAGTGAAATAAGTCAGACTCAGAAAGACAAACACTAAATGATATGACTTGTGTGACTGCTCTGAAATACTCAAATTTGGGAGCCAAGAAATGGTGGTTGCCAAGAATAGAGGAGTAGGGCAAGTACGGAGACGGACAAAGGTATAAAGTTTCTACTATAAATGACGGAGTCCTACAGAGATCTGATACACATATGGTATATAGTTAATGCCATATTGCTTACTCAAAATTTGCTAAAACTGTCCTCACCATGCAAACAGACACACACACATACACAAAGTAAAAATGTGAAGTGATAAGATATATTATTAGTTAGCTTGATTCATCACTTCACAACATATACATCAAAACATCATGCTGTATACCTTAAATACATACAATTTTAGAATTTGTCAATTCTGCTTTAGTGAACTTGCAAAATATAAAAAGAAACTTTTTTACAAGGCATTCTGCAATATACCAGTGACATGGACATTTTAGGACTGTAATCTAATTAGTAAGTCAGCTGAACCCCTTACACAGAAACGTAAACCTCATTTCCCACAAAGTCAGTGCTGGGTGAATGTCAACTGTGTTGAAGGTGCAGAGACACAGAAGTTGGGGGACTGTGCCTCCAGCATCCTGGGTGGGGCTCTGTGATAAAAGGCAGCTGGCCAGGAACTACGGGAGGGATTGCCCACTTCAAGCATTTGATAAAGTTTCCCAGGGACTAGTCTGGACCTTGGAAAAACAGCTATGTATAATAATTAACTGATAATAAAATTTCCCAGAAGTGGAGTTTTATATGCTACATAAATGGTAAATCTTTCTTAGTTATTCAGAAAAGACTGATTTTTACTGCACTGGCTGCTTACAAAGTGAAGGAAGGGAACTGGCATGTAGTTCTTGCTGTCCCTTAACGTGAAGAATGATTTGAGAGGAAGATCAGACATAGAGGAGAAGAGAACGAGGTCAGGGTTGAAGATTTTGACTGATTTGAGTTAAAAATACAAATAACTAGGATGAAAGTCACCATCTACACATCTGCAGCTTATTCAAAATAATCCCCTCCAGACCCATCCAGGTCCAGATATCAGGCCAGGACCCTTTTCATGTCTACACAGAGATCTTGAGATTAGAAGAAAATCTCTGTCAAATTAAACTCTTCACTAAAGAAGTTTAATAATGCTGTCATGGGCCCTTGACATATGCACCCCCTAGAGGCATGCCACCTCTATGAGCTGCTGTGTGACCCAAACCCAGCAGTCTCCACCAGTCCTGTAAGAAAAATCCCTGCCTATGTGCATAGCATCCACCCTCGAAGACTGAGTCCAGACACACCACGTAGTAACGGCTTCAAGACAGGGTCTGACATGTATGGGAAATTTTCCTTTCTTCTATTTGGAGTGAGGGGTCATGTGAGGATCCGAATAACACAGTGTGACTATACAAGGAATGGTCAAAATATACAGTGAATATTTAAGTTTTACAATTTTGTTACAGAGAAAGATACATTGTCTTTAATTCCTATCAAACTGTCCCCTCCCCCCTTCAAACATGTGTATCCTATCATTCTTGCTACTTTCTAAAGCAGTCCTCGAAATCCTCTTTTGTGTCTTTTAAGGCATGATCAAAAATACAGTGAATCTGCTGCCAAGTGCCATCCTGCAGATGGACTCATAAAAATGTCACAATGCATCCTCCTTTACCTTATTCAGCAGATCTAGCACAGCGTGACTTCTAGCTCTTCCTCAAGTTAAAAAGACTGTGAGAGCTAAATGTTTTGAATCAGTTCAGACATCGAAGCTATTACAACAGTCCGACTAAAACACGAAAGGGAATTTTCAGAATCTCTTTAGAAAACGGCAAGAACTATAAGATAAGTGTATTAGGAGTGAGGGGAGTATTTTGAAGGGGATTAATGTTAGTGTGTCCTTTATTGTTATGATCTTTTTACTTAAATAACTGCTGGGGTTTTAGATTACACCTAATATTAAAGCCAAGCCCAGCACCAGAGGCCCAGAGATGAGGAAAATAAAGGTGTTCCCTGTGGCTGAGCACAGATCTTTTGTAGCAACACAAGTGAGATGTTTCCTCATCGAGCTGTTTCTGTAATCTAGGCCAGAGGCTCGTGGGCCTGATCCAGGGTTGGCATCAAGGAAATAAAGAGGAAGAGAAAACTTGAAAGCTGGCACTTAAAAAATCAACACAGTTAATTAAGCACAGAGATGCAAAGAAAAGATGATGGGTTGGTTGAGAGGCAGAAAGAGAGGAAGAGGTGTTGAGTTCCATCCTGGACTTGGTGAGATGGAGGCACTTCCAGGATGCCAGCGAATGAGCTCAGGGGGCAATGGAAGTGCAAGTTCTCCATGTCTGCCCCTGACTCCAGGCCTGTCACCAACCGAAGAAAGACTTTCATCTTGGAGCCAGTGAGGGGCCTTGTGTGGTGGGACTGTGGCTTTGGCTGTCTCCTCAGGGACAAGGGCTATTTAGAGAGAGGTACAAAGTACCTAAGAAGGAAGTTTTGTAGCCAGACACAGAGAGGGCTTAGGGCTGTCAAGAAATGAGAAAGCTCACGGGAGGTTAGAGAGAGCAAAACAAAGCTTCAAGCCAAAGGAGAAGTACAGTCAGTACATGGAGTACAAATTTGATAATCAGACTTTAGCATTGTTCAGCTGGGTAGAGAAAGACAAAAGTACAGATATTACAGCATAGTAATGTTTGCTTTTGCCATTTAATTTGTTAGATCTGTGGACAGAGAGCTGCCAACACCTACGATCTTAAAGTTAGAATGCAAGTTGAGAGAACTAAGGCTTTAAGAGTGATAAGGCTGAGCTAAGCATCCAGCCATAACTGGGACACAGACAACCTTGGGTCTGTTACTGACTGTCAGTAATTCATTACATGGCATTATATATAGTCTCTGTGCTCTAGGGAAAAACAGTAGTGAAAATAGTAATGATTTTCTCTGAGCACACCTACTGCCACAATATATAGATGGGAGAGGAAAGTAATTTGTGCTACCTACTTATCCATTAAGAGTGATGTCTGAGAGTGGTTTCAGATTCTGTGATGAAAGAGGAAGCGAACATCAAGGTATTGTTGGCTTTGATCTGACCTGTCTCTGCATAAATTCACTTCCTGAATGTGGCCTCAGGGAAGCTTGTTCTCAGAGCTGCTCATATCCAGTGTCCTCAACCAGGAGGCGTGGGAGAAAAGCCTCATGAGAAGTGAGAAGCCACTCTTCACCGTGTGATGCAACATTGCTAATGTATGTTAAAGACAATACCTTAAACAAAAGAAAAATAAAAAAAACAAAGCAACTGCATGGCTAACTACATTTTATTTATGGAACTTTCTGAGTTCTCAGAAGGAAGATTGTTACTCATCTTAGATTGATCTGCACCTATTTCACTCTCTCAACTTACTAAAGAAGAACTAATCTTACAATTTCAGAGGGTGTCATATTTATTTTCTATACATCTTGTCACTTATTACATATGTTTGTAAACAAATATGTTCCAGTTTTCAGGAGCCATATGGCTTCTAACTTGTTTGACTTAATAAGGTAACAGAAGTTCCGTGTTAAATCCGCCTCTCAGGGTTGTATTCTCTCGGTAATTTAATTAATGCTTTTACAACATTTTCTTCAAGGGTGGCGTTTAAGTCTCCATCCCTCTCCCGTCCAGCTCCCTTTCCTTACCAAACATGCAGGAGAGTGGCCCTTGCAAGGAAACTCAGAAAAATACTGAAAACAGAACAGATAAAACCTTAGGATATTTTGAAGGACACCCTCATGTCCTTTCCTATGGCTAGAAAGTTCAGATATCCTTGTTCTAGGTCCCTGAGGCTGCTTTGGTCAAGTTTGTAGAGCCCAAAGGGGTCACTCCAACAACACCGCCCTCCTGGAGCTGTGGCTGGCTTCCAGGCATGTGCAGATAATACTCCAAAGTTGGGCTGCGGAGAGCTACACATGTCCCCCATTGTCATTTAACTGAGAGGACAAGAGGCCACTGATGGGGCATCTGCAACTCCAGCTCTGCAGCCAGAGACTCTTGGGTCTAGGGAAGCAGGATATTAATAGCACTTACTTCAGAGGTTTAAGGACTGAGTTAATATTAGAAGAGCTTTCAGGACATTGCCTGGCACCTGGAGAGCTCTACGTAAATGGTGAAGAAACTGGCTTTTCCTGGCACTGTGATCAAGGGATTAGCCCCAGCTGCCCCCACTGGACTGTGTCCTTTGAAAGGAGAGGAGCAGCCCAGCAGGGACAGCTCAGAGCAGCTCAGCCTCGAGTCAGGGCGGCCCAGCTACACCCGCTGGAAACTAGTATGTTAGATACTCTCTAAACTTCACAGATCTGGACGGATGTAGAAAAATGATCCCAAGCTGAGCATCTCACATAAAGCAAAGCCGTTAAGGAGAGTGGGAACATCTCAAAGACGCACAAAAGCCACTTCCCCAATGTTGTACTCATGCTGAGAGGAGGCTGAAGCAGAAAAAGCTTAAGAAAGCAATCCTCCCTACACGAGTTCCTACTGTAGTTAGAATTTTGACACTGTTTTACGTGCGTTTATTGCAGTGTTTGTTGTCTTATTGCTGGAATGATGGGATTATATTTCAAGACTCATAGTTCAAAGAAAATATCTGGCACCTCTCATTTTGGCCTCCACATGGGACAGGCCAAGTGTTCAGCCAGCCTCTGGCTTCCTGCCTAAGACACATTATTCAGACTATCAGTTTCCTCATTCATGGTATGGGAAGAATATATACTCCTTTGTATGATACGGGGATGATTTGAAATAGCTTTCAGAATAGAGTTTTACAGCTAGAAGGTATATTTTGTGTGACTCAGTTACATGCCATGAAATAAGATAAGAAGGAAAGCTATCATGGGGACTGACCTAGTATTCAACTATTTTTGGAAAGAAGTTGGGGTACATTGGAACTCCCACATGCTTCTGGTCTTCCAGAAGCATCCACCATACCCTTCCTGGGGCCTGATGAGCCTCCCTTTACCCACAGTGCCCCTGCCTCATGAGTGAGCCAAGCCTGTCTTATGTCATCACAGTCACCTGTTCTTAGCTACTTTATCTTTAGGGTGTGAAATGCTCGCTTTTATTGGCCCTAGCAGCACGAGGCACTTTACTTTCCAAAGGCTGGACAGCTGCATGTCACAAATATATTTATTTCCAGGCTAATGGGACATGAGTCAAGTTAATATAATTAGCCAAGAAAGTAGGGACAGATACAGACATTGCCTTAGTTAAGAGTCAAGCACCTACTCTGTATGGTCTAGAATTCTGCCTTTACTTTCTCTTTTTCAACCAAATTTATTCTGCTTTTCTTTTCATTAAACATGTTTGTGAGCTTTTGCATAGTACTACTTTTAAATGAAGAATTTTCAGGTAAAGATTTTAAGGAGCTTATTTCCATGGCATCCTAGAACAGAGTCTGGTGATGAAGGGAAAACCCTCATGATCTGAGAGAACAAGCAGGACCCAAGGACCCCTGTGCTTGGCCCCACTTCTGTGTCCAAGAACTACACTGTTCTCCACCAGACCCTGGCCACATGTCCACTACAGGCCAGGGAGCATTTGCCCATTCCCCTCAAAAACAACACACTGTGAAAATAAAAAGGAAACTATTCTAAATTCAAGAGCTGTATGCAGTCTTACATTTTCTATGTCAAAGCCAAAAAATAAGAATGATTTTACTATAAGTTAAACATCTATACTTGCCTATACATGACTCAGTATATATTCATATGAACGAATGAATGATTGATTGAATACTTGAAATGCAGTTTTTGGTTCACATATTTAACCTCATAAAACCTCAGTTTACTAATTAAAATCAAACTAACAATTTTGTTGTGAAAATAAAATATGATACAGCACCTCATGAACTATAAAGCATTATGTCTAGCTCAGTCATCTCTTTCTTTTCCTTTGTTTAGACAAGTTTGTTAGGTTGCAACAGCATTATTTTCCAGTACCATGAAGTACTCTGACATCTCTCGTACTCTCATACTTCTTTTGTTTACGAGTCATCACATCACTTGTGTTGGGTGAACATCTGGCTGTTTCGGGGCTTTTATGGTATGTACAGTGACAAGCTCACTCATCAGTCTCACCTCCTGGAGGGAGGCTGTCCTGTGATTTTTACTTTTTGCCAGTTCAGGAGTGTTATGTCTTGCTGTTCTTGCTCTTAACTGTATCACATATGTGATTTTCACCTTTTTCAGTCATTGTAGTGGACTCATCAGAAACTAATGCCCTAGGTTCTCTTCTTTATGATTATTTTTTATTGAAGAACCTTTAAAGGGAGAAGAATATGCTTCATTACAGGCCATTTCCTCTAGTGGAGTTTAAATTGCAGCCATTTAAATTGGGTTTCATTTTGAGTGAGAGAACAGAAAAGTTTCTAATAGAAATACATTCGAGATATTTGGATAATATCTTCAGAGGAAATAACAGACAAACTCATAAATCCTTCTTTGATCTCATGATGTTTCTTCTGACATGTTTACATTCTCCATTTTCATCCCAATAACTACAGTCTAAAAAAGCATATTCACACTTGTATTTTTCTCTTCTTTTTTCTAGCTTCATTGAAGTATAATTAGTACATGACATTGGATTTTATTAGCATGTTCTATTTGATGGCTTTAAACACATGTGCACATTCATATTACCATCAGCAAAATCAAATAATATATCTGTCATCTGCGAAGGCTTCTTATGTATGTGGCAAGGACAACT
This sequence comes from Petromus typicus, assembly GCA_004026965.1. NCBI lineage: Eukaryota > Metazoa > Chordata > Mammalia > Rodentia > Petromuridae > Petromus > Petromus typicus. The sequence goes on along the minus strand of PVIR01001390.1, from coordinate 113,181 downwards.
AATGTGAAAATAAACCTCATCCATTAGACACTCTCCATCTCTGGGACACAATATCTGATACAGCTTAAAGGGAGAGATATTTAATTTAGCTCACAGTTTCAGGGGACTCAGTTGCTTGTAAGCAAGCTCCAAGGCAGGAACGTCATGGTGGGAGGCGCTGCGAGTCAGAGCTGCTTAGTTCATGGTAGCCTGGAATCAGAGCAGGAAAGCAACACCAGAGAGAAAGGAGTGACAAAGCAGTCAGGGGCTTGACCTCTGCATCCATAACCCACTCAGTCAGACCCATAGGTGAGTTTCATCGACCCCGTAGACAAGTCTCCAACCTAATCAAATAGAATCATCCAGCCTGTTCCCAAGAGTGGGATCTTGTGCAAGAATAGAAGCAGAGGCAAGAGGCACAGAAATGCAGACCAGACGGCTGCATTTGTACTAGTGGGGAGGGCGGGAGCTTCCTGTTGGAGCCTGCACTTGGCAGTACGATTATAGGACACACCTGGTGCTGCCCAATGTGGCATCTATAATTCATAATAAGGTTGTAGGTTTAAGAAAACTGTCATTCTGGAATTCAAAAATAAACACTTTTAGATAAAGATAGGAATCATGTAGACTTTTAGAAAGTCTAAGTTTCATATGCTTCAAAAATGTGTACTTTTGTAAATTACTGTATATGTTTATAGAAATATTAAAGAGATCATTAGAATTATAAAAGAAGAAAGGGTCCTGAAGGGGAAAGTACTTGCCCCACTGTAAATAAAGGAGTGCAGAAATTGAGAAATAATTTGGCAGAAAACACTGGCAAGTCCAAAAACAAATGTGTATGGGGGAATCTAAAAATTCAATAGAGGCAATATTCTAAGTAGTAGAAAAAGACTGTTAGAAAGAATTAAATTAATTTGCTCTCCATCTAGAAGAAAATAGTCAAGAGGTATATCTGTGTGTCTCCCAGGACACTCTTCATACTTTTTAGCATGTTTTAAATTATTCACACAAAACAGTATACACTTTTTAAGGTCACATATTAACAAAAGGATGTATCTAATGATATTGTATGGGGAGGCAAAGCAAAGTAATGAACACAGGACCCTAACAGTGAAAAAATAAAGTGAATAAATAAAATAACAGGACACTTTGGCTTAATAATCATGTGCCATGAATAGAGAAGTATGATTAACTCAACTCCATGCAGATGGATTCCTCAAATAGAAGAAAATGATGAAAAGGAAAACAGCACCCAAGGTGCCAAATTAAATGAAAAATTCTCAATTCTAGCATTCTAGTATCCTGTTCTTCCTAAATATGGCCCCAAAATTATCTCCAATTGATCTTTATCTTTTTTGGTAGTACTAAGTGTTGAAACCAGAGTCTTCAAAGTGAGCTGCATCCCAACTATTTTTGGTTTTTGAGCTTTTCAAAGCAAGATATGTACTCATACATCATAGATATACACAACAATATACATCATAGAAAATGTGTACCTGTACATGATATATTTTGCTTCTTTTTTTCAATCTCCCCTCCCTTCCACTTTTCTTCCCCTCCTTATTTATAAAAGCTTTGTTTCCATTTTTCCTTCTTTTCTCTCTTTTTTTCTGGCCCTCATATTTTAAGTAGTTTAAAGATTTGCATATAAAATATTTCAACTATGAAAATACTAGAAGAAAATATAAGGTAATTTTCTTAAGCGACATCAGAGTGAAGAACATATTTCAAAGCACAGCACAAAATCCCAGAAACAGCAAGGAAAGATCCACGAGTCTGACTAGATAAAATGAAAACTTCATGTACAGTGAAAAACAGCATAGGACTGTATAGCAAGTGGCAAATTTCAACAAAATAATTTCAATATATACAACAATGAAGGGTTGATGTGCTGAAACACAACAGTAAAAGGATTAATACTAACACACACAAAAGCTCAAAAGCAATATAAGAAAGACACACAGTAACAGAAGGAGCAATTCAGAGAAAAAGAAACTGTCAAAAATAGTGAAGAGCTGAACAACTTCACTAATAGTTAAAATCACAATGAAATATGACCTCATTTTTATGAAATTCTGGGGAAATAGGTGATCTTACTAATAATAAATGAGAAACACATAAGCATAATGTTATTGAACTATAACTTAATACTTTCTATTATGTATTACATTCAACCCCTAAACTCCACTTCTAAAAAATTACCCTACAAAAATAAAAACACAGATGTTGAAAGAAAGAATTTACCTTTCACTAAATATACATCTGAAGGGGAATGGAATGCTGTGCAATGTTAAATCAAATGGTACATTTTCTGCCTTGGAAGAAAGAGCCATCATTTATTGTAAAACAAGAACACGTGTGTGCACACACATACATATACAAACACATTACAGAATATAATGAGAGCATAATTCTATTTTTATCTGATAGTTGGTATGTGTATGCACCCAAAAACATGTATGTGCATTCTCATAACAGCATAGGAAAAACACTGGATAAACAAGTACTAGCCGTAAAGAGTGTCTTTGGGAAACCAGGGGTTGGCAAGATGACAAATTTTCATTTGAAACATAAAGGCTTGGTCTCCCTCAGGTAGCACGGATAAAGGACTATCTGGTCGCCCCTGACCGGTCTGATACCTCAGGCCAGGTGGATGACCTTGACTCAGGACACCAGATCCGCCACCGGCCCCCTCCTGAACACATCCAGCCCCCCTAGATGACACCTTCCACTCCTGTTCATTCTACAGAACTAATTTCTATGACGGATTATTTTCACACAGCATTGAAACCAAGAATGTCTTCAGTATTTATGCGGGCATTTACAAAAGGAGCCTAGCAAATGCAGCTTACACAGATCACAATAATTCTCCCGGTCTCTGACACCCAGCGTTTCAAGTTTCACCTTCCTTCCGCAAGTACTCAATTAAATTAAAATACAGCACAGAAAGCCGCTGCCAAAGAATCTGAAAGGGCACTGCAGAGGTGAAAGTAAAGTCACTTCATATAAACCCCTCCTATGATAAGTGACTATGTTTAGATTGTGCGAAGATAAAACCCCAGGATAATTGTGCAGGTCAGATGGCACGAACCCAGGCTGAAGGGAGAAGAAAACGACGGAGGAAGCGAGTCAACACACCTGAAGTGTTCTCGTGGTCCCCGGGTTTTCTCTGCCAGAGTCGCCAGCCACTGGTTACCATAGACTAGGGGCGGCTGAGGATCACGGCAAGTGATGCCACCAGGCACATCTCAGACACCGATGGACCCTCTTGGGGCCGGGAACACAGGCTCTTGAACTACTCTCCACTCCCTCTGCCACTCTGTCCCGCCCTGGCCGCGAACTGCCTCCAGTGCCAATTACATTAGCAGGAGCTTTCAGATGTTCGTGGGTGCTTCCTTTTTTTTTTTTTTTTTTTTTAACATGGGGATTGAACTCAGGATCTCACACTTGCCAAGTAGATAGTGCGCTGCTGAGCTAAATGCCCAGACTTCCATTTTTTATTAGACTCAAAATTAATAGAACAGGGTAAGTGAAACAGCAAATGCCATTTCCAACATTTAACAAAAGCAACGTGATTTCTGAAGCTTTGGTTATGTCTCAGAGGCATGAGGAACAAAATTATAGAAACTCTTCTCAAAGACATCATATTTCAAATATCCTTCAATTATGATACTTTGTCAAATTATGAAATTTAAAAAACAGATCAGTAGTGGGATGAGAATCCCACTACTATTGAGCCTTTTTATGCCACTTACAAAAATAACTTCTGCTTTTAAAACTGATATCTTTGTTGGGTAAAAATTCTGAGGAGAGAACACTAGCTGTAACTTCATTTTACCTTAACCTCTCCCTGGGGGAACTATTATGTTTTGTCTGCTGTGTGCCTCTAGGAGTACCCACCCACAATGAGTCTTCAAGATCTGTTGCTGCTGAATAAGTATCTTTGATCACCTTTCACTTATATATCTTCATTTGTCTTAATTTGTATTGTTTTTATTTTCCATGAGCATAGAATTAGTCATGGCATTTAAGGAGCAGAGACCTTGACCACACATAGAAAAACACATATATATTGACACTGTAATGGATGCAGTAGACATGTAGGCATCATTATTGCTAGAGTTGAGAGACGTGACTTATCATGACAGTCCTGACATGTGGGCTTCTTGTGTCCCTTGCATACTCTGTGTTTCAACTGTGAAACACCTTTGCATCTCAGCTGCACAGCACAGCCTGATTACAGCCTAGCGATCACTTTTTTAAATTAAAAGATACTGCTGAATATTATGAAATTTATTTTGGCAAAAGTGTAGTGTAGAGATTTTAATATGTCCTTCTTGCCTTTATAATCCATTGCAGAACATGTAATTTAGGATATGTGTGCTATGTAGCTTTTTAATATTTCTTTGTTCCTTGACTGAGGTTTATTACTTTTAAAGAACTTTGAAATTTTTCATTTCCAGGAGATTTTTGAATTCAAGCTGTAATTGTTTTAAAATACCAAAATTGGTGAGATTATCTGAAGATGATGATTCTCTCTATTTAAGAAAGCTACTTAAAAAATAGATGAAACTGAACAAGTAGAGCAAAAGCATAATTCTCAGGATATGAATCTCAGTTGCCTCTGAAACCAGAAGCAAGACTGAGAAATTACCCTCCATGGTAAATGGACAATAAGCTTGAACATTCTCCCAAAGAATTATAGTTTTGTTCTAATCAGGAGTAACTGAGCAAGAAGAAAACCTGGTTACTTAAAGGCAAATCCCTCCGCCCAAGGTGGCGACCAGTCAGCTGTGTCCAGGTCCACCATGCTGAGGAGAAGGGATTCAGTCGATTAGGGCTGCCTATCATGTAGAAAATGCCTTCAGGCAGCCTGTGTCATTTCTCTTGTCTGCAGGCTGAGTTTTTTGAAAAATCAAGTCACAGTCATACAAGGGACCTCATTTAATTTACTGCTGAAATGGACCATGAAGCGGGCAGGGTAGGGCAGGGGCACTCACTTATGACACAGACACTGGTAGACAGTTCACCTGAGGTGTGGACAACACACAAAGCAAGCACTGGCATAACCACAGGCATCATTTAGTCAAAACCAGTTGCCTATTACACATAAGACAATTTACCTTAAATTGATGCCTAGTGGGAAAATTTCCAACTAAGTAAGGATTTGGAATACATCCATGGTGTGGAAAGCTAGCTTTTATTCATATCACTAGGTTTTCAGAAGTTATCATTCTTTGAGATGTGTCATAAGGAATTTATAATAAAAACTGGTAAAGGTTGGTACCCATCTTTCAAACTATTATTTTAATAGAAACATATGGTTTAATGTTAAATATGAGGCAATTCCTCAAAATGTAAATAAAAAGCAAAATAAAAGATATGCAATAGGAAATAGAGAAATCTTTTTCAAATGAGAAGAATAGGGGGTGGAGGGAGGAAAAAAAAGGCTGAAAAAGAGACTTGAACAAAAGTGGAAGTAGAGCTTTTGCAAATGAAAAGAGAAATAAGAGAGGAAGCAGAGAGGGGTGGGAGAAGAGATTTTAAAAAGAATTAAGTCATGTACATGTACAAATTCCCCCATGAGAAACATAGTCATTATGTACCTCAAATATGAGCTAAGAAAATTTTTTTAAATTATGAGGTAATTCTCAATATTCTAAAAAAAAAAATCCAAAATATTGAGGAAAACACCTAAAACCCATGAGCAATTGTGTCACTCAGTATCTAACAGTGTTTCTTGAAATGTGTCCCTGAACAGACAGGCTGGGATCTGGGGACTGGTCACAGATGGAGAGTTTTATTCCTTGAAAGAGAATTTACAGGATATAGAGAAAGTTCTGGAGTATGCAACTTTACAAATTTGTGCACTCAAATTCCAGAACCATTACTTTGGGATAATATTAAATGCTTTAATAGTCTTTGAGCTAGATTTAGTCCCATCATAGGGATCTGTCATTTTTGTGTATTCAGGTAGTGACTTCAGGCCAGCCATGACATGTAAACGCCACTGAGTAGAGGATGAACAGGTGAGAGATGAGCTCCAGGGCACAAGCACATCAAGCTCATATTTCATCATGATAATTACAGTCTTTATATGCTATCCTCTCTACACAGAGCTTGTGTTCCACCTTATAACTCCCATGTGTGTTCTCATAATTAGTGATTACAAGTGCTCTGTGTCCAGGGAACATCCAGGTCTTGGGGAGGAGCCAGCAACACTTTGACCAGCAAGCCCATTCCCCCTGCTCACAAGGCAGGGTGCTGGTAACTAAGAGCATGAACGCCACCTGTTATTGTGCATAACGCCACCAGGCCATGGTATCCACCTTCACTATGCCCCAGTTACCTAATCTATCAAATGAGGATAACAGTAAGTATGATTAAATGGGTTTATGTTTATAGACTACTTAAAACAGTGCTGGATAAATTATAAGTGCTCATTTAAAAAAGAAATATGAAGACTATAAGGGATGGAACATTTCCAAAATGAACCAAGAAAGAGAAAGGAAATGCCACCAAACTGGAATAACCATTTCTGTTAGAAATGTATACATGTATGTGTCTTTTAGCTTTTGGAGACAATGAAACAAAGGAAAAAGAGAAATACAAAAGACAAAATACACAAAGTCTTAGATAAGACACTAGGAAACAATCAAAACCTACCACATTATTATCACTGAGCTGCTTGGTCTATGTGTCTGAGTCACGTGTGTCCCCTTGGAGTATAGAGAAGTTGTGTTTGGCAACTTTGAGAGTTGAGCTTGCCAAAGAAAATTAGTAAATAAAGTTGGATATCATGCCCATTGTTCCTATGTCTGCAGTAGAGCTCTGACTTCTACCTGGTCTTCACTCAGCATTGTTGATTTCACTTTTCATTTATTTCTCCTTCGACCTTAAGATTGAGTCAGCAGCCGATTTCATCTGTTCTTCCTCCCTGTGCCATTGTTCTTTCTACTTTCATATTTGTTTGCAATGTTTGTCAGCTTTTACCTTGACTACCTGTCACCTCCTAATTATGGTCATCAAGAATATCTTCAAACAGAGTCTTACAGCCAGGCATGATGACTCATGCCTGCACTGAGCCAGAGATCTTGCAAGATGTGTGTCCCAAGCTGAAGAGTGCCTCTCTGCTCAAAGTCAATGTTCTTCCCAGAACCTCTGAACATGAATTTATTTAGAAAAAGGGATGTTCAGATAGGTAGTGCTGAGGTCATCCTGGAGCAGAATGTACCATTAATCCAGGACAGGGGTCCTTATAAGAGGGGATAAAAACAGGCACACACAGAAGGAAGATAACATAGAGATAATCATGCACCTGGAAAATACCACACAAAGATGCAGACATAGACTGAAGTGACATGTCTTCAAGTTCAGAAATAACAATGATTACTGGAAACTCTCACAATTGGGAGAGAAATGGATTCTTCCCTTAAGCCCTTCAAAGAGAGGATGGCCCAGTTGGCTCCTGCAGGTTAGACTCTGAAACAATAAAATTCTATTTTTTTAAATTCAAATATTTATTGGTACACTATGAATACACATTATCATCACATTCAACATTGAGAGTTTGTACCAGAATATGACATGACTTGATTCTCATTTTCCCCTTCCCCCCCACAATCCTCTACCCCCTATATACGTAAGCTTTGTTTCCTTTTTTCTTTATTACTATCACATTCTTTTTCCTCTCATTATTTACCTCTACACCCTCTTTCCTTTTAAATATTTCTATTTCACAGTATCAACTATACATACTACAACTCATTTACATCTTCATTTTCTCATACTAGAGAAAAGATACAATATTTACACTTCCGGTGACCTACTTATTTCACTTATGAGGATGTCCTCAAGGTACATCCATTTGAGTATGAACATAAAGTTCTATTGTTTTAAGCCACCAAGCATGTAGCTTTTATGAGGCAGCCATAGTGATCTAACACAGTGGCAGTTGAAAGTGAAGGGTTGGCCCTCAGTTGTGAAATGGAGCTACACTGCTTTCCTTCTCTCATAGAAGTGTTGTAGCAAGCAGAAAGGATAAGATCTGTGAGCACATTACTGGGAATGCAAAATTCTAAACAAGTGTAACATAAAACATTTGTTTTTCCCAAGCTTGTCATAACTTTGTATAACCTCAGCAGAGTACCTTTCCCATAGTATATGCTTCATAAACACTTGTTGAATATTTTGTTCTCCTTTATTCATTAATGTGCTTTCTCAGGTTTATCTTAAAAAAACAAAACATACGCACAAAGAGCAAGGTTCATATTTAGATTACTGAGTAGTTAGTTACATGTAGCTTTTATTACTATTTACATGTAGCTTTTACTACTACTATTACATGTAGTATTATTTTGGAAGGACATAATTTGATTTGCCTAACTGAATATAAATAATACATTATATTATTAGTCTACTGTCTATTAATTTTTAATATTCTAATGAAATCAAATCTCAATGAATTTGAAAATAAGATTTACTTTATTTCAGATGGAAAAATGTTTAATTTGTTTCCAAAAATATGGTTAGCTTTATTTATGCTGGTCACTAGAAATCTAATAAATATATATTTTATAAAAAATTGCTGTTATAATAGCATGCCTGTGACTATGCTCATCAATAAATTTAATCAATTGCCTGTTCAAGCAATAGAACAAGCTTTCCAGTCTTTAAACAATAAAATAATCTCTTGCAAGAAAAAATAATGAAGAATCTGAATACCAGGAATTATTACTTACAAAGTGAATACAGACACATTTCCCTTTTGATAACCACCTTCTATTTAAAATAAAACCACAAGAATGCTATTCTTGCTGAATCACTCCTCAGGACTTTAAGCAGCCTGTGCATGTCCTGAGGCTGGCATAGCCTTGTTTGAACCCAGTGAAACTGACAACAGTCCTGCTTAGAGACCGGAAATGGCAACCATGACAATTACAAGACAGGGGTCAGCGGAAGAGAATCAAGAACTTCCCACACCACCTGCTGCAATGTTACTTTGACAGGCACTAATGAGTCATTCTGAGTTCCTAACAGCATTTATTAAATCCAGAATAAAAACACCTACATAATCCTTAATTGTGCTTCATATCAGTTTGAATTTTGGAAGGGAAAACAAAAGCTTTGTTTCACTTCCAAGTGGACTGCAATTAGGATCAACTGGCTGTGCACAAGGAAAAATATCATGTAAAAAGTCCCCTAGGAGTAGTGAGAAGAAAGGTAATGAGAATAGGAAGAGTGATTCAGAAGTCTGGTCTGTGGTGCAGGTTACAGAGGAGGGGTTAACAGGCCACTATAGGAAGGTCACTGACACTTTTATTCATCAGTTAGAACTTAGTCATGGGACTATACCTCACTGCTCAAAAGTCTAGGAAATGTAGTCCATTTCTAGAGGAAACACTCTAGAGGAAATGAATCTTAAAAGCTACCAGACCTTACAACACCAAATATGTCCACCTGATGTTCATGAGAAAGATTCATTATCTTGTTTGTTCTAAAGCAGAAATAGACCATTTGGAGAGATTATGTTAGTAGAACAGCCCTAGAGAGAAGCCTATTATCCCTTGTGATTTTCCTATTTTCTTCTGTTGGTGGGAGACATATTTATTCTCATGCCTCTCTGTGTCTTGCTATACACAAGATGCTGTGTATCTTTCCAGAAGTGTAAGGTTGTTGCACAATTAGTGGGATCCAGTGCAAGATGGAAATGTGAGATCTCTTGTCAGGAAAAGCATTCTTCTAGTTTACCTTTCTTCTGTGATCTCCCAATTTGTCATGATGTCTTTTATTTGCTATTTAATTGCATTTTAAGTAAAGAAAAATTTAAACTATTAGCATGAAAATCGCCATTAATCTTTGTATTATACAATCCTAATTTTAAATGAAAGTATAAGATTACCTAACTCATAGGAAATTACACAATTTGTATTTCATCGGTCATATATTCATGTGTGTTCAATTCTTTCAAGACTGTAGAAATGCTACACAAAATTAGTGAGACTGCTTTTCACTTCCTAATACTTGCTCCACCTACTGACTTTAATACTAATGGGTAAGGAAGGGCTGAAAGGAAAAGAAACTTTTAGTTGGCCATCTTTTCCTGTCATTTTATGGAAGGAGTGATAGTAAGAAAGGATTTGTAAAGTTCAGTGGACACTTGTATTTTTTAGAACACCATTGTCATCCCTCGAAGCCAGTTCTGTTTCAGACAAAACATTTCGCCTCTTAGGGTTACACATGTGTCTGCTTGATCAGTGACAATTGTAACACAATTACTTAACCCTCTGGCCCTCCTCCATGCAGAACCACTAGAATTGTTTTCACGTCATCTCACGAGCACACTGTGAGGATGTCCAACAGTGAGAGACATCTTGCACCTCAGAAATTACATTCACAGATCAAATGATGATGTCTTCCAAGACGATGGAAGCAGAGCATTTGGGCCCTGACAGCTCCTCCATGTAGGACCCTGGACTCAGCTTTCAGGCACATGGAGAGAATCTTTCTTTTGCTTTAGTGAACAGGAATCAATAACTTAAACAGTCCAATTACTGAATTCATAAAAGTATCTCTTAGACTAACAAGTTCATATATACAGACCACAGACAACAGACCAACACCAGAAGCCTAAACATCAAGAATTGAAGGAAATACCGTATGCCTTGACTATAAAGGACATCCTAGTTTCAGAAAACCTGAACTGGAGGGCTGGAATTATAGTATAGTATTTTTTCTTGTTAGGTAACTAATAAATTAATACATATTTTTAAGTATCTCAAACATCAAAAACATAGAAATTGATACATGAATACCTATGTACCTACCAACTGACTTTATCAAATCTTGATGGTTATCTATATTTACTTAACAAGATTCTTAGGGAAAAAAAGCTTCAGATAACACTAATACCCTCTGAAAATCCTTCTTCTAATTATATCACCCTTATTCCTCCTCAAAGGTAATGTGATCCTGAAATCATTACATCATTTAATGCATACTTTCTCTAATATCAATATGTATGTCCGTAATCATATATATTTTTCATACCTTCAAATTTTACATGTAATAGTAGAATACTATCATATGTATCATTTCCTCAACATGTTTTCTTTTTTAATTGATTTTTTTGGTACATTAGATATATACATTGTAATCACAATCAACTTCGAGAATTTGTAGCAGTATATGATACAACTTAATTCTCATTTTTTCCTATCCCATTACCCACCCTACAACCTCCTTGCTTCCTATATAGATATGCTTTTCTTCCCTTTTTTGACCATCAAAATTTTTCTTTCCCTTATTTACTTACACCTACCCTTCTTTTTCTTTTGAATATTTTCTATTTTACAATATCTATCATAACTTTAGAACTCATTTACATCTTCACTTTCTCATACCAGAGAAAAGATATGGTATTTATACATCTGTGACCTTTGTATTTTACTTATGATTATGTCCTTAAAGTATGTCCATTTGAGTATAAATGACTCAAACTTATAATTCTTTATGGTAGAATACTCCATTTTATATTTTTAAAAGACATATCTTCTTTATCTAGTCTTCAACATATTTTCTTAAGGGTTATGATGCCTATGTAACTGCATTTAATTCTAGTCAAAAAATTATAAGCACTGAAGAGTATACCTGTAGATTGCATAAATGGACCATAATTTATACATTTTATTGTCATTGAAAATGCTTTTATTTTTTACTATAAACAATGATTCAGGAAATCTGTTTCTCTTGGCATGTATGGCCTACAAATTTTTAAAGTTTATAACTAAAAATAGAAATACTGCATTGAAAATTAATGTACATCACTCTTTAACTTTTATGCACACTGTTTCCCCATTCCACATGCCCTTGAGACACAGATCCCTCCACATGGTAGCTCATACCCAGAAATATCAAATACTGTAGTAGTTTTTCTAAACAAGTGTGTATAAGATTCTATCTTTCAATTTACATTTCCCTAAGTGACAAATGAAATTAAAGATATTTCCTTATATTAGATATATTTCTCTTCTATGAATTTCCTATTGAAAAACTTTGCTCCTTTTTTCTTTGGATTATTTATCTATTTTTCATTAATTTGTTATATTTTATTCATTATTAACATTAATGGTTAATAATGGTTGCATGTGTTTATAGGCTTTAGTGTCATGTCCATTGCTATTCATGGGATTTTTATAAAAGTAAAACAGTTGTAATGTGATCAGGGTTTGTGTTCTTAGGTTTTAGCACCTGGGTCAAGACGACTGTCTACTCCCTGTGTCAGCATCCCCCCGACTCCAGTTACTGAACTTTCCCTTCTTCCTTCCTGACTGGTCTCGCCCACCTGAATCTCCCTCACCTATGCACACTCCCTGCTTCTCTTGTTTACACCATAGTGGCTACTTATTCCCTCCACTCTCCCCAAACTGATATGGCCTTTTCTTGACCCCTTCTATTTGATCTGAGAATCAGTTTATCAGGATCCATTAAAAATCTGCTGAGATTATATTTTTGAATTGCTTTGAATCCTAATTTAATTTGTGGGAAATCAACATGTTTAAGCCTGAATTTTTCCATTCATAATCAAATTGCAGTACATCAACTTATATTTTTCCCATAAAGATTTTCACTGCTTTTGTTCACTTCAGGATTCATTTTTAAAATATACTTTTGCTGTTTTCTGTAATCTTTGATTTCTTCTATAATTTCTCAAATTTATTCATAGTTAAAACTGAAATTGTTGACTTTTTGCCAGTATAGAGATTACTAGATGAACTAATTCAAATGAATTTTATGCCAATTTATACCCTTGATTCTGGATAATTTATTCAACTAAATGCTTTTTTAAAAAGAGACTCATATGGAATGAATTAAAATATCCTGAATACATAGGAAACATTCCTGTTTTGTTTCCATTTAAAATCCATAGTAAATGTGTCAGCAACATAGAAAAATCCTAAATTGAGATCCTTCAAATATAAGGATTTGAGTTGCATCACTGTTTCAAAAATGAAAAGCTTAAGTTAACAGCTGTGTTGCCAAATGCATTTCAAACTTGAACTACAAGCAAAGAGATTCTGTGGTAGTTTTGAAGCCAGCAATATTTTTGAAATACGAGGCTTGTCTAGAGAAACCCACTCTATTACCCTCCATGTTTGAAACCACAGAGGTGTAATGAGCTCTGTTTATGCCTTATTTGTAAGTCTCCCATTCTTTACAATGCCACACAGACTTCGGAGATGAATTTAAATTTCATCATTATCTGTAACCTACAATATGTGCACTGACCATAATATATTTTCCTCCTTTGGAATATACTCCAAACATTGTACCTTCCTGTTTTCCTGTATTGTTTGCTTGCCAGTAGTCCTCGGCATCATTTTATTCTTACAGAATTTTAAACACAATAAAGAGTCAGTCTTATTCCAAAACAGCACTACATTAACTCACCAAAATGCCCAGGAAAAAAATCCATTCAAAAGGCAGCCTTAACACACTGCATGCGACAAGTACAGAACTGACATGCCTAAGCCAGAGAACTCCAGATCCCTTTGCTCCATCCTCGCTGATCGCCCTGGCTCCAGGAAAGCCTGCAGTTATCCTGGAAACAGAGATCTCACTTGTCCTCCAACTCTGGTGTTTGGCTGCCCCGACCGCACGATCAAAGCTAAGATTTGTAAAGTGCTCACCAAGGACCAGATGCTGTGTACCGAGACTGCTCACAGCCCTAAGAGACGGGAACACACTTTATGGAGAACTTCTCAGGATCACCTGGCCCACAAATGTCAGAGTCTGGGCTCAGGCCCAGGCCCCAAGCAGGTTCGGTACAAACAGTCTCGTGTTCACCCTGCAGGGGACGTGGCATTTGCCATTTTGCTGATGAGGAAACATTGGCTCTGCTGAAGCCTCAGAACCTAGAAATGTCTACTGTAAAGCCTGCCAGAGGCCCCGTGTCACAGTGGCTGGAGAATCTGGGCAGAAAGCATGAGGAAGAGCCAGAGGACCAGCACAGCATCACTCCAATTCCCGTGCCTGTCATCAAGTTGGCAGTCGTGTTGTACAATCACACATCACAATCTGTGCATGGTTCTCACCTGACTTATACAGCAATTTCAGTTTTTTCTTTGTGAAAACTTTCATTGGGGTTTGGAAGTTCTTCTGACTTAAAAAACAGAAGGTTCATGGTTGACCTTTTGGAAAAGAAACGGAAAATGACTTGTTTACAGCCATGGCTAAACATCCAGTAATTCCAGTCCAGAATGCACAATTTAAATTGTTACTCAGTCAATCTCCTATGAAGCAAATTAACCACAGCATTTCTCCTCTGTCCCCACCTATTAACTGTACCATGGAACAAAAGCTTAGCTGAAATATCGATTATGACTCAAGTATGTTGGAAGGACATTAATTGTTCTTGGGTGACTGTCTTAGTCTCCTAAATTCTTATTGTGGTAGCTTTGTAGAGTTTTTTTCATTCTGTAACTCATTTCATAATTATCCAAAATTGAGATTTTTTTTCCTAGATTATTGTCAGAACAAAAGTTTACAGTCAGTCGGCTCATCATCACTCCATCTCACAAAGCCCAAATTTGTTTCCAATGGCCACCAAAAAATGACCACAAATGGGGTAGCTTGCAACATCAGACTACATGTTTTCATAACTCTGGAGGAGAAGCTTAGCTTCAGTTTTACTGGGCTGAAATCCAACTGGACTAAGGGCCATGCACCTCTCTAGGCCTCTCAGGAAGACTCCACGTTTGCCTCTTTCATCTCCGAGCTGCTGCCTGCACTCCTTTGCTTGTGGCCTCATGACTCCTGTCTCTGTTCTGTGGTATCATTCTCACCCTCTCTTCTGTGTATCACATTTCTGCCTGCCTCTTCCATAAAGACACTTATGCCTGGATATAAGGCCCACCCAATAGTCTAAGATAATCTTGGATCACAATCCTTAATTCCACTATATCTGTAAATCCCGTATTTCCTAGAAAAGTGACATTTACAGATTCCAGGTATTGAGCCCTGATACCTTTCTTATTATTAGCCAGCCTATGTGATACCAGGAGAATTATATAATTTCTTTAAATTTAGTTATTTTCCCTGTCAAATAGGTATAATTATAGTATCTATTTCATAGGCTTTCCTGAGGCTCTGATGAGATTATTTATATTAAGCACTCTGCACAATGGACAAAACAATAAGCCTTCAATAAACAATAAGTTTTTTCTGTTTCTGTGTGCAGAATGTTCAATATGTTTTCATTATTTTCAATAAAAATCCCTTAGTCTGTAAATCAAGCATGTGTGTCACCTGGCCCTAAACAATTTTTGCAGTCTTGACTTTTATTATTTTCTATATAGGATTCTATTCCAACTGGATTTGTTTGCTGAGCGCTTGCAAAGTTTAGTATCCTTGATTTTCCCACTGTGCCTTCCCTGTTCATTGCTCCTGTCTGCAAGATCTGAGTCTTGTCTCTTTGCCAATCTAAATACTGTCCATCCTGCCAGGACCAGCTCAATATCCTGTATCCTCCTTGAAATTTTTCCAAGACAGGCTAATGCCTATTTTTGAGGGTTCTCATTACAAGTCTCAAAGATACTTTGTCAATTCTTATCGTAATGGTTCTGTACATTTACACCTGTTCCACACAAATGAGTACTATGGGATAAACAGGTAGCAGTGATGGATAAACCATAAAGAGAGAGAATGCAAGAAACTCAGATCTGGACTCAGAGAAGAGATTAACATCTCCTCTCCCAAAACAGTGAGTGGGTCTGAGGCACAGACCTCCCAAAAGCCCATGTAAAGATCACAAAGTGGAGTCTGAGACCCTGGTTTCAAGGTTATGAGAAAGAAGAGTTTCCCTGCCACATAAAGGATCAGGATTAGGCTTGGTGCTCAGAGTATAAGGCTAAGGTGGAATCTTCAACCAGAATCACATAAGTGAAAACCTAAGGTCTTTGCCAGGTGCTTTCTTGTGTGAACTGAGGTCTGTATGAGTTAAAGAGGCAACCATGAAACTACAAGACAGAAAAGAAGGTACAGTTTGGAAAAGATGAAGCCAAATTGTGAAGAAAACATTTTTGTGGAGAATAAGCCTGCAAATAAAAATGGCATAACCCATGAAGAAATCAAATGGTTAAAGAGACAGCCAACAAAGTAAATATGTACCCATTGTAGATTAAACCAAATTTGTGTGGGAGAAGTTCTAAAATAAATATGTTCTGGATGGATGTTCAAAGAAATAAACAAAATAGTTCCATAAAAATAAAAATGAAATTAGGTTTTAATAAAGGATAGAAATGGTGAGATAAAAACAGGTGGACACAAGAGTACAAATTATGAATTCAGGGTTTTTAAAAAGATAAGTTTCTCAGAAAGGATTAGCTCATGAAGATTTTAAACAACAAAATTAATAAATAATTTTTCACATAACAAAACTCTACACCTGATGACCTTTCTTCTACACTCACCAAACATTTATGGTGACCAAAAAGATTCAAGTTTCAAAGAATTTATACTATTCAAATAACATTTTCTGGGTATAATATAACTAAAACAGAATACTTTTCAATGAATTCATAAGTTCAGGATGTAAAGTGGAAACTTTAAACCAATTTAAGAGTCAGCTACAGAATAAACACAACAAAAATAGAGGTAAAATAAATAGAAGAGCAAAAATTACTGAAATGAATGTCAGAGAAACAATATAGAATCTGAAAAACCAAACCTAGTTCTCTAAAATGGGTAATAAAATAGACAAATTTTCACCGACGCTAGGCCTGGGGGAAAATACCCAAATAAACAATAATAATAACAATGAAAAGAGGAATTTAACAGATGCTTTGTCAGAAACAAAATGATGTTAATGAATTTGAAATTTAAAATTTAGTTGAAAGAAATTATTTACTGGGCTGGGGATATAGCTCAGTGGTTCTGGCGCCTGTCTTGCAAGCGCAAGGACCTGGGTTCGATCCTTGGTAACCACATAACAATACTGGGCATGGAAACTCACTCCAGCAGCAACCAGTACCACATACCACAGTGCCGGGCGTGGTGTCTCACGCCTGTAATCCCAGCACTCGGGAGGCGGAGGCAGGAGGATTGCTGTGATGTGAGTTTGAGGATGAGTTTAGGGCCAGCCTGAACCACAAAGCAAGACCCTGTCTCAAAAAACCTTAAAAGAAATTATTTACTAAAAAATATAAATTACCAAAATTATTGAAGAAAAGGAAAGTCAATTAAAGAAAGTAAGTCAGTAGTCAAAAAACTTCACGTAAAAAGAAATAAAATCTCCATCATTTTAAAGTCAGTTGTCTCCAAATTCTTAGAAAACCTAAAAAGTAGGAACCAATGAAGATAGGATAATGTTCTAGAGCAAATCTTGAAGGTGATAACATATAAAAGAAAATTATAGAGCAGGCTCATTTTTGCACATGGATACAAAAGCCCTACATGATATATTTCAAGAAAAAAACTGTACAATTGAATAGTCATCCTTAGGATACATATTAAACTTGATACACATAACCCGAAAAAGGCTCTTCTAAAAAGGACACTGCCCCTTCTATTATTCTTCCCACAAAAACTCAACCCCAAAGCTGTTAAGATCATGAAAAACAAAAAACTAAGAATCTGTCCCAGAACACAGAAGAACATGGGTGCAGTATCCTGGGTGAATCCAGGATCAAAAAGAAGACGTTAATAGAAAAGTTGGTGAACTTCAAACCCAGTCTAGCACTTAGAGAGTTGTAAGGTATCAGTGTCGATTTCTTAGTTTTACAAATATGAAATGGATGTGTAGGGTGTCTCTATTAGGGGAAGCTGGGTGAAGGCTGCAGAGAGCTCTTTGTGTCTCCTTTGCCACTGCCTGGGAGACTTGCGAGAAGATGTGAGACAGGCTTGACTCTGGGGGTGGTGAGCTGGGAGGACCTTCCTCAGGGGATAGGCCTGCACAGCCTCCTGAATGCCAGACTGAAAGGCAACCAAAGGCTGAGGGCAATGTGAGTTCAGATGGAGGCAGAAAAGGGCTGTTCTACAAGGCTGCAGAGTCAGGGGACCCCAGGCCACTTTCTGGGAGAAGTGGGCAGACACAAGAAAGACTTCAGTAATGGGAATAACTAGATCACTTTTGCTTTGCAGAGAGATAATTCAGGCTGAGTTGTAGGGAAGGAATGGGAGGACTCTGCAAGAGCAATGGGAGGTGGACCAGGTGGGCCACTGTGAAAGAGGAGATAGAAGGAAGGAACAGCCCAGATGGCTTCAAATGTGTAAGATGAGAAACAAAGAAGAGTCCTCTTCTAGTTTTAGGGCTGGAACTCTTGGGTGCAGAGGAAATATGGAACCCCCAGAGAAAAAGAGGAAGAAAGTTTACAAAATCATTGTGGGGATTGGTTGTATTTGATTTAACTGATGTTTCTAAGTCAATAGTGTTAGTAATTGCATAATATATCTAGAAAATTTGTAACTCTTTTGGTTGACTGTAGCATTAAAATCAGTTTTTTAAATGTGCATGAAAAACCAAGAGACACACACATACACATTATATCTATATATAATATATAATAGCAAATATGCCTATGCCAACCTTTATGTAATAGTAACAGAAAAATAAAAATTTCTAAAAGAATTATTTTAAAAGTAAAAATGGATCTAAGTATTTTTCTCCCTGCATTTTGTTGAGTTAGAGAGGTTAAAGAAACAGCAGCGTGTCTGTGTGTAAAGTCTAGAGGAGTTAGGTCTGCACAGCATCTCTTTCAAAATAGGACCAGAGATGAGGTGGAGTCTGTGGAGCTCTCTCAACTTCTGTTCCACCTCCCTTCTGCAGCCAGAGGTTAATTAATAAATGTTCCTGTTTCATCTCTGGACTTTCCTCCTGTCACTGGTTCTACCTCACCTCTAATCAGAGACAATTTGAGAAAAGAAAAAGAAGGTCCAAATCTGAGGTCTGAAGGCCTTGAGTTGATTGTGGTCTCAATCCCTTTCTAGGTAACTCTTAAATCTTAGACAATCACTTGGCAACTCCAAGGCTTGATTTTCTCTCACTAAAGATTGCAAAATTTTCACAGTATAATTGGGATTTAATAAAAACAATGCAAATGAAAATGATTTATAGACTAAAGTTAGAACTTCTTATGATGCCAGGAGCTACACCGACAATTGTTTTTTTGTTGTTGTTGTTTTTTGTTTTGTTTTTGTTTTGTTTTGTTTTGTTTTGTTTTTGTAAGACAAATCTTAGCCATATAGTCTCCCACATTTTGTGACATCTTCCATCAACTATAAATACAATTTCCATTAATCTTACAGGAGTCAGAAGTAGCAGTAACTCTGGCCACTATGTAGGTTACCTTTTCCTGTCCAAACTAGAACACATTGGTTTCCAATTTGGGATGATTTTCCCCTTCCCAGGCAAATCTGACAAGATCCAGAGACATTTTTGTTTGCAAACCATGAGGGTACGAGGGAAATACTGACATACAGTGAGTGGAGCATAGGGAACCCATTAACCATCCTAGAAACACAGGACTGCCCACTAACCAAGAGTATGAGGTGTCTGTGGCACTAAGGTAAAGACCTGCCTTGACTTGCTTGCCATATCCAGGTTTCCAGGGAGCACTTGAATGGGTGTGAAAGACATAGAATGACACTGCTTGGGACAGATACTATGATAGGCTTGTTTGTTGATCTTTCCCCTACTTGATTTTCTGTTGATGATTATTCACCTGCTTAATGAAGTCTCTAGCCTGCACTTGGGCACTGAGTAGGGCAGACACTGACACCTACTGGAGAAGGTGGAGGAGGAGGCCCCTGCAGGAAAGGCTGAGAGGGCAGCTGCTGTCCTCCTTCATGATGCCCTTCTGCAGGGTAGATCAAGTCTGGAAGTGAAATCCTGAAAGTTATAAACTTCGCCACACCTTTTCCCTCCTGCTTAGTTCTTTTGACTCTCAGTATGGTTTTGCTCTTTCACATTCCTGTGACATCTAAGAGTCTTATGCGTCAGATCATAAGATTGTCTTCTTTCTTCCACAAAGCTATGTGTGTGGCATATACTAACAACCAACCAGAAGATGTCATCTTGGCCTTATCTCTATTTGTGGGATCCAATGAGCTGGCCTTTACCACCATTTCCTGACCACAGCAAAGAGTTACAAGCAAACAGCAGCTGGGACACTTTCATTTCCACCTATGGTCTTTACTCAGATGCCTTCAGTTAATTTCCAGAACAGAAATCAAGTTGACTATCTAAATTGGGAGCTATTCAGTCTAATATCATAGAGAATAATAAGACAAAATCATGAAACTACCATCTGTCTCAAAGTTATGTACTTGTAGATGTTTATCAAGCTAAGAAACTTGCCATATGTATAACATATTGTCTAAAGGAAAAGAAACTCTCTAATCTTGTTTTAGAAAGTCCTGACAATATATGTTACATTTTTGTTCCAACCTGTTAAATGGCCCTCTGTTCCACAGGTAAATCAAATAGTTGCTTCCTCTTTCTTTCTCTCTCTCTCTCTCTCTCTCTCTCTCTCTCTCATCACTTTTCCTAATAGTAATTTTCATTGACTTCTGTTTACATGGAATATTCAACCTTATTCTACAAAGGATCTGATAACATCTTTAAAATCCAATCTGTTCTTGTATTTTGCCTTACAAACTGAACATGTTTTTAAATGTCTTTTCAGAAATAAAATACTTGAATTTTTCTCACCATGGCTTTTATCCAGACATCTCTAATTGTTTTGGAGATAGTATCTCATTCATTTTCACAATATTCCTCTGCAAATGCAGACAATATTATGCCACCTTGCACATGGTCAAGATGCAGCATATGGGACTTGATTAACTCTATTTCTCCCCTTGCTTCTACATTGTTCATACTTTTCTAGCCTGGCAGCACAATGAGTGGAATTAATTCTCTTCTGAACATCCTTTGCGGTGACCTAGATATCCCTTATGAAATTTATCAGTCTCAACTTCCAGGAAAGTCACTTGAGAATGTCTCGTCTTTCTTCTTCTGTCAGTAGGTTTGACATCCTTGTCTGACTGATCTATAACTACATGCTAATCTCAGCACACTATGTTCAAGACAACTCCACACGCAGAAGTATGACTATTTGACTCAAGTAAAAGGAGGGCATGTGACTATTATAGTGGATAAATTGCCAACTATATCATAAACACATTTGTATATTCTTATGTATCAAAAATAAAAAGGTAGCATTTTTATAGGAAAATAGTATACTTGTTTTCACCATATTTTTCTCATTTACATACACCTTATAGAACTCTCATAAGCAGGGTCACCATCTCCAGTCTAATCAAACTGAAACTGATGGGTGTTAGATTTCTATCCCAATGTCTTTAGTCTTCCAGTGATCAGATGGCAGTTCTTCCTATTTCCATGTCATTTTCTCTGAACTTCTACAACCAATCTTGCTTCCATGTCTACTTCTTATGTCTAGGACATGTAATTTTTTTAAAAACCTCAATTTTATTATATTTCTCCTATCAAATCATCATTAGCTATCAATTATCTTTCAGGAGGAAATAGAAGATACGTAGCATATCAATGAAAGTCTTCCATAATATAATTTGAACTTTATTTCCCTAGATTTTTCTCTCACAGAAGATTTCTATTGTGTTATACTAGTCTACTCACTTTCCCTAGAAATTTCTTAAACTTCCTAACCTCAGGGAAGCCATTGCCCCACCTGGAATGATCCCAAATGCTCTACTCTTACAATAAAGCTCCCCCCCCACCCCTGCCCTTCAAGACCCAAAGTGCTCTCGGTCCACATTCCCTCTCTGGTGCTTCTTTAATGACTGAAATAGAAACAGACTCCATATTTTCTTAAAAATCCATATACTGCCTGCCTGGTAAGAGCTTTATGCATTCTCCTTATCCCCATGATGGTGGTACAATGACTCCAACATGGTAGAGAGCTGGAGGGTTTATTTCACCAGACCTCTTTTATCCCCTTTTTAATGCCTCACATTGGCAGCTTGAGTGCCAGAGTGTCTGTGGACACTCAGAGGCAACCCTCAGAGGGCAGTTTTATTGTCAATCAACTTTGTTTCTTTCTATGTGTTTAGAACAGTGGCCACCATATATTATGTGTTCTATGGGCATTTTATTTGATTATATTACTCATTTAACTTTTTGTTGTTGTTGTTTGTTTGTTTGTTTGTTTGTTTGTTTTGGGATAGGGTCTCACTTTGTGGTTCAGGCTGGCCCTGAGCTCAGCCTCAAACTTACATCATAGCAATCCTCCTGCTTCTGCCTCCCTGGTCTCCACACCCAGTATTGTATGTGGTACCTGGGCCCTTGCGCTTGCAAGACAGGCGCCAGAAACACTGAGCTAACACCCCAGCCTACATTTAACTTTTATATATGAAGACACAAATCCAATGTAAACTTTAATTACAAAATGTGACCCTGGAGCATGGTATAATGTGTTCTGGTCAAATCAGGCCACTATGGGCTGGTTAACATCTCACACAAGAAACATTTCTTCTCTGCTTGGAGTCTTATATCCAAACTCATCATCCTTCTCTTTAAAGCACAGCATTTTTTGGAAGAATAAAGTAACAGCACTTAAATTCACACGTTCCTCTTAAGATTCAAGCAGTAGCATACCCAACATTTAACTACAGTAAGACACTTAGAATATGAAAAATAAACTTCAGCAACACAGCTTCTTTTTGCAAAGTAGCAATTATCTCACCAATTCTTTTCTTTTCCATCTGGTTTCAACTTTGTATGTTATCTGTGTTTGAGAGGAAACACAAGAGCCCACATAGCACACAGAACTCCAGGAACTTGCTAACACTGAAAATATTCTATTCTTTATTGGTTTGCTCTGTCTATCTGCTATAATAGAGACTCCACTGGTACATTGTATTTGGCATCAAACGATACCTGGTTACTATACAACCAATTGGTGTTCCACACATGGCATTCACACAGAAGCAAGCACATGTTATGTGAGAAAGAACTATGGCAGGAGAAAGTGTCCCTGATGTCCTACAGAAAGCTGCCAAGTACCACTGGAGAAAATGATAACTGCTAAGCAGCTCTGTGAGGGAGAAGGGACTGCCAGTGTCCTAAATCCCCTAGGTGCTTTCTTCTCCCTTTCCCACTGCTCCTCATGTGGCCTTTCCTCTCCCAGGTGGGCCTGCATATCCCTGTCCTTCCTTGGCCCCCTCCTGCACCTGAGGCAGTCCATGCTTCCTCCAGAGGTCCAGTAGCCTTGTGAAGGTCTGGAGCCCTTTCCCAGGCCACCACCTAAGATATTCCTCACCCTTTCCCTTTCCTTCCAAGACACTGCCCCTTTCCCATTCCTTGTTCAGTTCTCCTAAAATTCTAAAGTCATGTAAAAGGCTTTCTTTGTTCATGTGGTCTCACTCTCCTTCCTGGCAAATTTCTAGAAAATGCAGTCTTAGGAAACCACATTTTTCTCATTTTCCCACCCACTCTTCAGTCTACCTGGAGCTAAACTTCCTCTGAAATTCTCCCATCCAGCCAGTGGTGTCCCCATAGATTCCTATCCTCAGATTCTTTCCTTTTTATACTCCTGCGCCTGCCGCCTGCCCTGGGCTCCTCTTTTGTCACAGTCACCTGACTAACCCAAGAGCTGGTTATCCTGTCTCTGCCCTCAAGCCTTTCCATCCACAGCCACAGTCAGACTCCTTCTGGGGGTGGGATGTGCCCCCCACCCCGGAGGCTTAGTCCTGCACCCTCCAGGCCCGATGTCACTAGCTAGCCTTCTTTGAACCACTCCCCTTTTCGTTGGTTACCAAATTTTAAATTGTGAGTTTGTGCATCTGCTGTCATCTTGCCAGGTCCACCTCTATCAACCTGCATCATCCCCACCCATTGCTCTGCTTCCTCGAGGTGACCTTGCTTCAGTTTCAAAACCATTCAGGCTTCTAGGCCAGCTACCACTACTTACAACACTGGACATGTTTTTCTTAAGAAGGAGTTACAGAAGTAGCCACCTCATGGGTTTGTCCCATGGCTGTGACCCTCAGTGGGAGTGGGGTTCACAGGATACTGCTCAGAGCTAGTAGGCACCATATGAGAGACAGCACTGTCATCACTCCAGAGCCTCAGGGTGACATGGGAGTCACCTCTCATCTGGATCTGGTTCCTCTATGCAGACTTGGCCCTCTGTGCCTATTGCCCCATTCCTCCCTGGTCTGTGTTCCACTGGACAACCCCCATCCTTCACACCACTGACCTCCGTTGCCCTGTCTTCTGTCTCTTCCTTTCTGTCCCCATCTGCTAGACTTCAAGGTCAGTTCAATATTACCTTCTTTAGGAATCATTTCATAGTACATTCAGCCCCCTCTCACCTCAGAAAAGGAAAACCCAGAAGAATGATGTCTTTCTTCTGTGTTCCTCCTATACTAGAGTCGTGATGTCCCCGCACTCCTCATGATATCTTCTTGTCGCCTGTGTGGCAGTGACTTTCTTGACTATTGGAATCTGGATTCATCTCTCTGAGAATGCCTTAAGTCTAGTGAGTGGAACACAGTAGGTGGCAAATAAGGGTCAGCAGAATTAAACTTGTACATTGAATGAAAATCAAGGTCAGAGAACATTTTCTTACTATTGGGTCATATCACTGTGTATGTTGGATGTTTGTTCTGCCCTGAAACTTCAAAGGCTATTGTCAGACTGTTCCTTAAAACAATAATTTTTAAAATAACTCTTTCTTAACATGTAAATATTGCTACGCATGAAGAATCTTACCATGTGAATTTTTTAAGCTCCTATATCTCAAAAAGAAAGACACAAAAACTAAAAACTCCATTTGTTTTAACATGGCTGAAATTGATAAATATTTTAGCCTTTTATTTGCAAAAGAATATAAAGAAGCTTTATTTTAAAGACTTGTTTGGTAGAGCTGAAATATCACCATTGTACTCCATTAGAATGAAACATTTGTTGTACTTTTTTTTTAATTCCTTGCTCTTTAGGCTGTTGTTTAAAATCTTGTTTTTGCGTGTGTTACCAAGGAGAAAGGCGACAGCGAATTCCAGAGTGTGGAGCAGCGTTCCTCCTCCCACCCTCCCCAGCAGTACACACAATGGTGTCTGCATATGTTCCCATCCTCTTTACCAGACTTTGTTCCAGGACTGAAAAAGACAGCCTCCCACTAAACAAATACGCTCTCCAAAGGATGTGTTTTTCTTTGGTGCTCCTGCAAATTAGTGTGAATCTGTGCTATGTGATATGGAATTTCAGAGAGGCCTTTTTCCATTTGTCCTCACTCTAAAAAAATGTGCACAAATCAATTAGCTTGTTCCAGCTGCTTCTTTCCCTTTTCCTCAAGTCATCATCAAGATTCATAAATTCAGTCACCTGAATGACTTTGCTTTTAAAATCATGAATACAAGTTCAGTTGACCTGCTAAAACATATCCTCTGGTGTGATGAAAGTAACTCATGTTAGCCTTAATCTTTCAATGACACTTAACTATCACCAAAGTTGTATTCCCAAAATGAAGTATGAAGTCAACAGATTAAAAATTTGAATATGTTACATAACATTTAAGTTCTTACTACATGTTTAGAAAGTCATACTTATTGTACTTTTGAGGCTTCAGGATCCAGCCTGACTATCTCTTCTGAATCTATTGCTTGTCTTTTCTCTTTAATTTCATTTTGTTTGGTTTAATGATAGCTACTGAACATAAATGCCAAATTACAATGGCACTTCCCAGCTGTGTGCAGAACTTTATATTTTAAGTACCAATTTGTGATGAAAGAATGCTTCCAGCTCAATTTTCATCAACATTAAAGGATTTAGCAATTGCCAATTATTTTTCTAAATTACCTATATTAATTAAGTAAAATATTGTGAATTTAAGATTATGATGTGTTTGAGCATTATTTCATCTTTAACTAATTAGTAAGAAAAAAGCAATAATATTTTGGGGACAGTAAGTGGCTATTTATGGAATAAAATTCTTTTCTGTAGCTTCAGTGTTTTAATTTAAGAGAACTATAAAACTGCTCTTGAAATCCTATTATATATGGGATCATTGTTGGAGTATATCTTGAACTCATTATTGGTTCTAACATAAGGTTGTTAATTAGAACCAAAATGTTTGGATTAGAGGATGATGCTCCCTTGAGAAGCTGAACACATCTAAATCCTTCAGCAACACCCAAAGGTCTGTTTCTACTGCCTTCTGCTGGCACTCCGCCAAAGCCTAGACCTTAGGAAGGACCCCAATTTAAAATTATGGATTTCACTGGCATTTGCACTCAGTATTGAAATCTCCACCCTCACCCTAGCACTAGGTTCACAGTCCACCCCTGATCAGGGCGCATCAGACAAAGCTAACAGCACAGTCCCTCTGCCTGGCAGCTTATAGCATTATTACAAGGTGCTGAAAGCTATGGTCAACTGACTTTAGCAGCACGATGTTGAAAAATCTTTCTCTAATATTCCCATGCAAACTGTGATCACCTCTACACTGATGCTTCAAGGCAGAGCTTACGGTTGCTTTTCTAGCAGAGTGTCCCCTGGCATTCCTCGCCCTCCTGCCTGCCCATCGGCAAAGCTAAGGGGTAGAGAGGAAAGGGCCAGTCAAGAATGCTGCCTGCCTGCTACAGGGACAGCCAGTACTTTATAGCCAAGTGGGCTAATTATGTGCTCTGGTTGAGATCTTTTTATGGGGATAAGTTCCCATGTAAAATAATTTGTGTGTGTACTTAAATGTTGGATGTAAAGTTTCTATCCTGAGGAAACACTGGTTTTTTTTTAAGTTCTCAGATTGAAATTTATCCATTAAGCACAAAAGTATAGTTGAATTTTATTCCTCAAGACCAATGTAAGTGCTACTGATCAATTTGCATTTCCACTTGATAGATACCTTACAATAAGGTATTTTCACAGGAAAGCAAGGGACAGTGTGTGCCTCTGAGTCTGCGCTGTGCTCTTTCAGGGTGTCTGCTTCTTTCTTTCACCTTTTCCTGAAAATTCAATTGGAGATTCACATTTTATATGCATTTTATTGGAATGCTACTTTCAGAATTGTTTTCCAATTTGTTCAGCAGTTAATTTTAGGTAATACATTTTTAAACACAAAAATAATGAATTTTTCCATCGATTGTGGTGCAATCATGTGAAATCTTGGAGTTTCTAATGGGGGAATTTTTACAATAGTTTAGATCTCATATCACTTGACAATTTGAAGCATCCAAAATGATATAGGCAAACTGGATGGATGACCCAATTAAATGCAGTGGGAGTCAATAAAGATAAATGCAAACCACTGTCTTGAATGGTAATAATCCCATAAATATAAAATAAGAAAGAAAACCAATTAAATTTAGCATAGGAAAAAAGATGAATTGGCTTTGATAAGTGAAAATCGAGCACAACTGGAAAATAGCAAACTTTTTCTGACACAGCAACACAATTGCTATTGAGCATGAGATGCAGGGAGTAATTCCGCCTCAGAAGTGCAGGGTCTCAGCTGCAATGCAAGGCTCGCCAAGCCCACTACAATTTGAAAGGAGAAAAGAAGTGATTGCCAACACTGGCCAAAAGATGTAAGATATCAGGTAGCAGCACAACAGTGATTGATTCTGGATGACATGCTAAGGTGTCCCTAAAGCAAGGGAGACATTTAAGTGTGTGGCAAGGGCATTTAATGTCTCCTTCCTTAGCTGGGTGTCCCACTTTCAGCTTGGGACCCCAGAGTTAGGAAAACCAGACTGTCAGTACCCAGAGCAGCTGACCTGCTGCACATAGCAGTGGAGAAGCAGGCTGAGGCCAAAGGCAGTCCAAGCTGCTAGGCCCAACAGAAAGGTCAGAGAGACCACAGGGATGCCCCCAAGCCTGTTGCTGCTGATGGCTGTCTTAGGGACTCGCCATCTTTCCTTTCACCAGGGCCTTTGTGGAAATGGTGAAGATGTAGAGGGCATCTAGATTTTTAACTCAAACATTAGGAAGACCATTCAGGTAGCACAGAGAGACTGTTATAAGCCAAGAGTGGCCAGCAGAAATCTTTACACTCCGGTACTCAGCCAGATAAAAGGATCTTTAAAAACACGAGGGGAAGAAGGAATAATTCAGACACAGTGAGTCATCAGGAATCACAACACTCCGTATCTGGAGTTGCTTCCTGTTCATAAACTATCCAGGCTTGCCAGCTTCACAAGGATGCCCAGTCAAGTTGCATTTCAGATGAAGGACAAATGACAACAGTAATTTAGGATGTCTTGTGCCATACTTGAAACATTCTTCTACTTAGGGATCTTTTGCTGTTCATCTGAAATGTAAAGTTTCTGGGCATCCTGAGTTTTATGGGGCAACCAGAACAACAAGCACCAACCTCATACATACACAGTCCACATTCTGTGGTGTCCTGTGTGACACAACTAAAACTGCTGAGCCAACAGGACAGACTCAAAGCTCCTGCCTTGCAGACAGTGGAAGTTACACTGCTAGATGTATTTATTGCCTTGGATAAGATTGGCACTGATTTTTCTATAGAAAATTAATGTGAAGAAACATGGCATGTACGTGTATATATATATAATTGCATGCAGGTAATAATTTATAATGCAAAATGGGCTCCTTGGAGCCTATAGAGCCCTCATGCTGACTACTGAATTAGTTTTCTGGCCAGTGCTTCCAGCTATTTCCCCCTCTCCTTTCCTTCCTCAATTCACAAGGCTCCTGTAACAGGGCCTGCTTCCCTGACATGACTTCCCTGCTTACCAGCCAAGAAATGCAAAGAGCTATAGAAGGATGCCCCCATCCACCTTCCCAAAGATGTTTCTGCTGCCCATGCCCCTGAGCTGTCCTGTGTGGTGAGGAGCACACTGTTCCAGGTGACTCTTCATCCAGAGGAGAGGATATCTAGAGCTGAAGGGCTGGCATTTGAGCTGTGCCTTATAAAGAGTGAAATCTGGGTATGAGAAGACAGGCATGTAAAGCAGTGCAGGCCAAGATGCAGGCGTGCAGCAAAGACACGTCTTGTGTGTTCTGAAAACCAGAGGACCTGGAGGTGACCGTCATCTGATGGCCAGAATCAAGGAGACCCTGGCCTTCAGAAATCACTATTAACACTTTGAATGCCCTGTCACAATTAGGACCACACAATTGAAAAAAATCATCTGGCAGCTATATTTAAGCATCAGCAACAGAGAAGTCATTTTAAAACGTCTCGTCTGCACCTTTACAAGTTCATTTTCTGTATCACTACAGATCTGTGCAGTTGACTCTGAATTCACTTCTGAAATGCTCTCTGCTCTTCTGCTCTACTGTGTCCCTGCTCTGGTGGAAGACACCCCTTCCATGGGCCACCACCTTGGCACCAGCTCACTCTCCAGCACCTCAGGCTGCTGTGATGGGCTCGTCAGCCTCACGGCTCTTCTTTTTTTTTTAATTCAAATCTTTATTGGTACCTTATATTTTCAGATCACCATCACATTCAGCATTGAGAATTTGTGCCAGTATATGACATGACTTGATTCTCATTTTTTCCCGTTCCTCTACCCACCCTACAACCCCCACCCCCTATATACATAAGCTGTTTCCTTTTTTATTACTATCTCATTCTTTTTCCCCTCGTTATTTAATCCTACACCCCATTTCCTTTTAAATATTTTGTATTTCATAATATCTACTATACATACTAGAACTCATTTACATCTTCCTTTTCTCATACTAGAGAAAAGATATGATATTTATCCATCTATGACCTATTTATTTCACTTATGAGGATGTCCTGAAGGTACAGCCATTTGAGTATGAATGACTCAATCTTTTCATTTTTAATTACAGAGTAATACTCCATTCTATAAAAGAATCACATCTTCTTTATTCAGTCTCCAGTTGATAGACATTTGGTTATTTCCAAGATTTAGCTATCACAAACCAAGCTTCTATAAACATGGGTATACATTTGTAGCTGTGATATAAATCTTTTAATTCTTTTGTGGAAAATGTAGAAGTGGATAGATATCTAGACACATATGAATTTCCAAAGTTGAATGAAGAAGATACAGACATGTTAAACACCCCAATATCAATCTATGAAATTGAAAATATAGTTTTTTTAAAAAAACCTACCAACAAAGAAAAGCCCTGGTCCTGATGGCTTTTCTGTTGAATTCTACAAAACTTTTGAAGACAAGTTAGTGCTGCTATTTCTCAAATTCTTTAATGAAATTGAAAGGAAAGTAGTACTCCCAAATTCATTTCTGGAAGCAGCCATTACCTTGATTCCCAAAGCAAAGAAAGACACAGTCAAAAAAGACAACTGCAGGCCAATCTCCATAATGAGCATAGATGCAAAAATCCTTAATAAGATACGGCAAACAGAATACAGAGAATCATCAAAAATATCATACACTCTGACCAAGTGGATTCATCCCAGGGATGCAAGGATGGTTCAACATTTGTAAATCAATAAATGTAACACACTATACTAACAGACTCAAGGACAAAAACCATATGGTCATCTCAATTGATGCAGAAAAATCATTTGGCAAAATCTGACACCCATTCATGATCAAGATACTACAGAAAATTGGAATAGATAGTCTCCATCTCAAACTAATAAAAGCTATTTATGAGAAACCAATAGCCAGCATCATACTAAATGGTCAAAACTGAAACCTTTGTAGTACGCATAGTTGATATTGTGAAATAGAAAATATTTTAAAGGCAAGAGAGTGTAGGGGTAAATAATGAGGGGAAAATGTATGTGGCAATAATAAAGAAAAAAGAAAACAAAGATTATGTATTTAGAGGGTGGGGGGTTGCAGGATAGGGGGAAAAGGGAAAAAATGAGAATCAAGTCATATCATATTCTGGTAGAAACCCTCAGTGTTGAGTGCGATGATGCTGTGTATTCATAATGTACCAATAAAGATTAAATTTTTTAAAAATGGAAACTTTTCACACTAAGATCAGGAAAAAGACAAAGATGTCCACTCTCACCACTCCTGTTCAATATAGTGCTGGAAACATTAGCCACAGAAATTAGGCAAGAGAAAGAAATAAAAGGAATAAAGATAGGAAAGGAAGAAGCTAAATCATCATTATTTGCTGATGACTTGATACTTTGTACAGAGGATCCTAAAAACTCAACTAAAAAACTGCTGGACTTAATCGCCAAATTTAGTATCGTAAGTGGATACAAGGTCAATGCTCAAAAATCAGTAGCCTTTGTATACACAAACAATAGAACCACTGAGAAAGAAATTGAAGAGTCAGTCCCTTTCACAGTGGCTCTTCTTGCTTATCCCTGTCTGGAATGCTCTTCCTCTCTGCTTTCTGAGCACTTCTCCATGACTCAAGTCAAACCCAGGATGTTTTCATCAGGAATCCCTCCTGGTGCCCTTGAGGCAGCCATGCAGCCCTTGTCATTGCTCTCTTTTTGCATGTGTGGAAAGCCCTCCAGGGATGGAGGCCTAGTGCACAGATCTTAGAGGCCCCAGCTCTCTCTTTGATCTTGGCTCTGGCCATCTCTTCTCTCTGTGTGTTCAGCCATTCTTCACAGTCCAACCACTACCAAAAACATCACCCCCAAAATTTCCCCTATGCCACAGACCTATATGTTGAATTGTCTTTCATCCTAAAAGTCTAAGGCACTCCATTTCAGAGTAATGCAAAGCTAAGCTCTCACTTTCCCCAAGCATGCTGATCTTCCTGCCTCTTCTCTCCATTCAGCCATCTCTAAGGACCCTGGAGCCAAGGCCAATCTCTTCTGTTTCCTGAGGAAGTAGGCAAGGGACCCTCTGGCCATCTCTACTGGCCACACTCATTGCCCACTGCTTCTGCTTTCCTTCAGACTAAGGGGCTCCCTCTTCAGGGATTTTCCCAACCATTTATATTTGTTTACTGTTGCTGCATAGCAAAGTCTCAAAGTTAATTCTCTAAAACAACACAGATTTGTTATCTTGTACCCTGAAGTTCAGCAATCTAACACAAGCCTTCTTGGCTTGAAGCTGAGGGGTCTACAGAATGCTGCTCCTTCTTGGAGGCCTTAGGGGAAATCTGCATCCTTGTCTTCTCCACCCCTTGGCTTATGACCTTTTGTCTACCTTCTCACACATGCCAGTGTCACATCTTCCTGACTTTTCTCCCTTTGTCATCTCCTGCTCTTCTTTTCTGCCCCTTCTTCCATGCTAAAGACCACTATAATTGCACTAGACCCATCTGATGCTCTAGGGAATCTCCTCAGGCCCCTGACTGTGTCTCTTTGCTGTGTGATGTGCTCCATGCACAGGCTGTCAGCACTGGGCACAGGTATCATGGGAGTTGTGGGAAGATTTTGTACCTGTCAGACATTTATTGGAGTAATTTTACTCAAGCATATCACTTCTGCTTATAATTACTTCTACTTATAAATTAGGGTCCAGACTTTCCTGTCTGATTTGAATGCTCTCTGTCCTCTGTGTCCTGTCAATTAGCACCTATATCCAAGAGGCTACGAGTGCACTGGGACATGTACTCAGTGGTAAAGTGATTACCTAACATGTATAAGGACCTGACTTCTATTTGCAGCAATGCAAAAAGGAAAATGTCAGGAAGCCACTAACATTCACCATGCCACTACTTGTCTGTGACTTTTCCGGCAGTGCTCTCCAGCAGAATAGTCCCTTCCCTTTCCAGCTTCTAGTGACATGGTCAAGCCACCTGGTGCTCAGAATCCTCCCAGAACTATCATCTGTAGTGTAAATCACACTCCTTGTTTTGGATGCCAGCTCTGTTTCCACCTACTTCTCTCTCATCCCTGTCCCACTTCACTGAACCTTACTGGCTCCTAAGGATGCCCTCCCACTAGAGCCCTCAAGGATAGAAACGGGCCCAACCTGTTGGTGTGCCCCCTCCTTTGGCACAGTTCTAGCAAGTGTTAGTTGCCTGAGTGATCAGACAGGAATGCAGTAGTCCTTCACCTTATATACCACTAGTCAGTTAAACACCACCACACACTCAGCTTGGAGGATTTGATCATTTTTTTTTTCCTGAACAGTTTGGATCACTTTATAGTTTACATAGAAAGTGTTCGCCAAAAAAGCATTCAGGTATTGATTTCAGTCTAGCAATATTCAGAGGCGGGACTTCAAAGTACCTGGAACTCAAGGAGTGGACATCACCAGTGGATTAATCCATAAATGAAGGGATAGGTAACTTGATGACATTATTGGGTGGTGAAAGAAACAGAAGGTGAGGGCTACCTGAAGGAAATAGATCACAAGGGTCACAACCCGGGGGACTATATCTGGTCCATAGACCCTTGTGCCATCTTTCTCCCACCTCTGCTTCCTGGAAGCACTGAAGTAAGCCTCTTCCTACTGCCAGGCCCTTCTACTATAGAGGGCTTCTACTACTACTACTACTACTGCCTCACCACAGGCATAAAAGCAATGAAGCTGGCTAACCACGGGCTGAAACCTCTAAAACTGCAAACCTAAGCAAACCTTTGCTCCTCTAAGCTTTTTATGTCAGGTGCTGTATCTTCTTACAGTGATAGAAATCTAACACAAGTGATCTGTCAACTCTTCCTGAATGTCAAATAATTCTATGAACATTGTCACTGGGCTGGGAACCAATGAGGTATAATTTTCTTCTTAGGTAATGATTAGTAAATATTAACGATGGAGGAAATTTAGCCTTGATGTTTCAATTAGGGCCTAAAGAATAAAAGGAAAAGATTGTAATTCTGAGAAAGGGTTAGACAGCAAAATATTTGCAAGTTGACACCTAGATTGTCAACTATGGATCCTTTTCCTTCACTCTCTGACTGTGGTGAGGTGAAGTAGTACTGTTGATGCTTTCTTTCATAAGAAATCAGGAGCTCTGGGAGGCTGAGAAACCCTTTCAGTTCCCCAGTAGGTGGAGAATCCTGACTAGACCTTTGCCTATGTTCTTTCTGCCTCTGGTAAAGTGAGGTTGGTGTGTCGAGACCTGTTCCAACAGGAAGCAGCCACCTTAATTCTTGCTCATTCTTGGGAGACATCGTGATGGGCTTGAGTAGAGAATTACAGTGGAAGGAGCCAGGAGAGAAGGAGGGGGAGAGGATTTTAGTTACCACTTGTGCACTCCTAGCTGAACTGAACCACTGAGCCCGTTCCACCCATCATTACTTGTGCCTTAGTACAGGGGAATGAGCTGTTTAAGTTGATGAACCCTTAAAGATCAAAGCTTCCATTTTTATGCAAATAGCCAAGAGCAATAAAACCTGGAAAAGAGAAGTCAGGAATATAAATTACAGTGTGATATGTATCACTGAAAGGTACAGCAAGCCGATTTGTTATTCTGAATTAAACTCCTGGCAATGACAACTTTAAATTTGTGTTTGGAATTATTTTTAAATGAGGACGGGTAATGGCAAAGTGTAACCCTGAATTTCATTGCCACTTCTCTAATGCACCACAATCTTAAAATGGTTTAAATATGCAATTTGGAATTATAGATTATTAAGAGATAATATTGGAAGTGGGAGGGGCTGTGGAAACTCTTCACCCTGCACCAGACACAGATCTGTGGTGCTAAAAGCTGCTGGAATCTGGTACCAGTCTCAGAGAAAACACACCTTCTTTAGTTTTAGAAATCCATTTTGTAATCATGACCATCAGAGCAATCCTTTTATTAACCTGTGAGTTTACATAAGAAACTACATGCAGATTCTTCCAGGACAGACTATTAGCCATGGTGCTTGGAGGCCAGACATTCCATTGCAAATAAGCTGCTTTTTCATTGTCACAGGAGAGGGCTTTGGAGGAATAGAGAGTTTGATCTGTTCGCAGGTCTCCAACTTGCTTGCTGTGTGATCTCAGGCAACTTAGTGAACTTCTCTGAGGCCACTGAATCACAGCATGTCACTGTTGTGAAGGTCACATGACACACATTTGTTAGAAGAATTTAACTGTTGCATCTCTCTGGCATTTAGTTAGAGTTTTGAAAGGTCATCCTTATTTCTAGCTAAATTGCAAGAAATTGATGTACTGTAGAGGAAGAACTATTCAGGCCTTATAACTGTACTGTCACAGTTTTTAAAACAAATTAGGATTGAATGTCCAGTGGAAAGAGTACTGAAGTGAGCCTCAAGTTATGGATTTTTGGCTGATTCTGTACTCACTTTTTCTACCTTCCTTGGTCATCATATTGACCAATGTAGCAAGCATTCTGCTATGTTCTTCCATATATTATCTTATTAATTTTTCCAAAGTCACTTGTAACACTGATCAAATTACTTATGTTTCCTTGCAAAGAAGGAGGGTCTTGAATGCTGTCTTGGTTACTTCAGCAAAAACATTCTGAAAGAATACCTCCGGCACATTGTTTTCTGTTTTTTCTTTGAAGATTCCACAGACAACGAGAAGCTTAGCATTTCCCTGGTGCCCAAAGACAACCCCTCCCCTCTTTCCCTTGTCTTCCATCGCCATGATGTTTCCACCACTATGGCTTCTCCCTTTCCTAACACCTGCAAGACTAACAAACCACATTCACAGTTGGTCTCACCCTCTTGAATACAACCTGGCTATCTCCTGCAGTATTGGTTAAGCTTTTTCATATCTGTAATAATTTTGTAACACCAGTTATTTTTACTATGCATCTAGGAACAGTTATTAGATGAAAACACTCAAATTGAAGAAATTATTCTCCACCTCTCTGTCCTCTGTGAAGTCCAGGAGATGGATTCATTGCCATTCCTCATGTTTTGAGGACTCTGTAGTTTGATGAGATTTCTAGCTTTGACAGAGTTAATACTTCCAGGAAACTTATTAAAAACTGTACAGCCATTTTAATAATCAGGAAACTATCATGAAAATATATCTGTGAGTAACAAAAATCCATCTACTTCAAAGCTGTCACCACAGACTATCTAATAATGTTACCTATTCAGCAAACTCTCTGTACCTCAAAATGTCTTGTCAAGTATATTTAAGATCCAGGATATTTAATTTACCACAGAGTGAATTCAAATATATTCGGATTCATTTTCATGCAGTTTCTCAAGTCACCAAGACTTAAAATAATGGAGGTTTTGACCTGTAGGTGAATAATTACTTTTTCCTTTTTCATGTACTGTACTCACTAAAATATATTGATGAATTAATAAATGGCAAAGTGTTTATATTATATTTCCACAAAATAGCTGTTTTATAGAAGTTGGAATTGCAATGTGTACAGTATTGACATCATGATAGCAAAGCTAGGCATTTTAGTAATTAAGTTAAACAGTTATTTTGCCCCACAACTCAATTTTCCTTCCAATTTTCCAACCCCAATTCAGAATTACTGAACCTGAAACTTGCTGAAAAGAATATATGTGCTCAGCTTAATTTCTCCCCTTAAATGCTTAAGGGAACAAAACCTTTTCTTTTTGGAGGAATTCCCAC
Source organism: Petromus typicus (assembly GCA_004026965.1). NCBI lineage: Eukaryota > Metazoa > Chordata > Mammalia > Rodentia > Petromuridae > Petromus > Petromus typicus. Next base: position 76,821 of record PVIR01001390.1, on the reverse strand, counting down.
TTTACTCCCTATGTTTTTCCTCCTCTGCTACCATTATAAGCATTTGGTATCTTCGGGCATTCTGCTAGGCTCTTTCCAGGTATTATTTATTCACAGCCCTTTACATGGAGAGCAGGCAGCTGAAGCCCAGGGCTGTTGCCCAGGGTCACAGTCAGGAAAAACCAGAATTCTATCCAATTTGTGAAGTGCTGTTCGAAGTCCGTATGTTAACGTCAATACCATTTGCTCTATTAACAACTATGCTGCTCTTTAACACCTTCCATGTTATATAGTCAACACCACACAGTATATTGTGCATCTCAATGAAAATTTCATATCCTGGAGTTCAACTTCTTCCAGAATTTGGTTCTTATTTCACCAGTCTTGCTTCATTTCTCCTGCTCTTGAGTTGGAACCTCTCTAAACAGCAAGGCTAAACTTTTTATTCTCCTGAGAAATGCCAGATAACCATTCTTCTTGATAACAGTCTTATTTAGGTTTGCTTTCGAACTTTCATTGAATGGTTATATTGTTTTTTGTTTTCTATGGATTTGGGGAAGCTTTAGTTTTTTTATTTAATGGAATCCTTGCAGAGTATTTCACACTAGGATAGTTTTATACACTCATTAATTTAGAGACTGAATGGATTCCTTCCTATAGCCATACACATATCTGTAACCAGTTTTTTATTGATGGATATTTAGATTATTTTGTAGATTGGGATATTACAAGCATTATTAGACCGTGTGTGTGTGTGTGTGTGTGTGTGTGTGTGTGTGTGTGTGTGTGTGTGTGTGTTTACGCCTTTTTGTAAATACATCTGAACAATACATTCTTTAGAACAGAATATGCATGTTTCATTTTGTTAGTTATTAGCACTGACCCCAATAATACCAATTGTGAGATATTACTTCTCAAAGTCCATGTCTTAATTCTTATGTTGGATTGGAGGGAGATGAATAGCTTGTGCCACTTGGAACCAAATAGGAGTCACTACAAACTGTATGTACCTCTAAAAATCCAGAGGCTACTTGTTTAGAATTCAAAATGGAGTTGAAATTCTAGACCTGTATTTAGTGCAGTTGTAATAATAGATCTCCTTTAATAGAGTTGAATGACCTTTTAAGTAAGTTTAAGTCTCAGGAGTGCCACAGACTAGACGTGCACCTGCCAGGAAGGCCTTGGCAAGGTCAGATATGACACACTCAGAGAATTACAAAACCCCATGGAAGTCACATCTGCCACCAGCCCTGGGCTAAGGGGCTGAACAGTCTCCACAGCCTCCACTGACTGGAAGCAAGTGAGTCACTGGCAAGCTTCTAGAGCCATTCCCACCCAGGAGAGCCCCAAGATCCAAGTGACCTAAAAAGAGGATTGTTCTGCTGGAAGGAGGGAAGCTCAGGAAGAGGCTGTAGGTGATACTGAAAATTGATCATCATCAAAAACATGGCTCTGGGCTTACCAAGCCTTGAGGACTAAGGATCTCAGTCCTGGCTACATGTCGAAATCACATGGGATGTTTTAAAGGTCCTGGTGCCAATCTCTATTCCCACGTGATATACAGTAACCCCAATCCCCCTCATAATGCTTCCAAGTAATCTGACTCACATGCATTCAGGACACAGTCCTTTCAGATCTTTGGTTTCTGCCAACTTCTGCTGCTGCTCTGTCTGGCCTCATGAGAGAACAGCCTCGGAACTGGCCCACATAGATTACCAGTATGGCCAAAGACAGCCCAGGAATGACACCCATTCATGCTATCCGTGGGTGAGCTTCTCCCTCTATCCAGGTCACAGAGGTTCAGGGCTGCTGTCTGGAGTTCAGCCTGGGCGTGGACAATTTTATAACCTCCACAAAGCAAAGCAGAGTGGCCTCCAAGCCCAACGACACACAGAGGTGAAGTGATATAGACAGAGCCAGGTGTAGGAACCTGGTAAGCCAGCAGCATGGACAAGGGCTGTGGTGTGCAGGGAGGTGGGACCACTCAGGCTTCAGCAGGAGCTACCATCAAGACTTGCTGCAGATCTGCTGGGCCCACGATGCTGATGGAATTTGGCCCTAACCAAACTTCCCTAGGAAATGAATACAGCTTTGATTCTAGGTACAGGGCATCAGTAACTCAGGGAAGAGCAGGAAGGGGTCAGAATCTGACCTCCTTTCAAAATAACTGAATATCCAGAGCTAATACAAAGGCCAATATGTGGCTAGCAGCTCCTACCAGAAATGTCCACATGTGTCCACATCCATTTGCAATTAAACTACTTTTTCATTGGCTCCATTTTTGAGCTAAATATAAATAGTAAGGGGTGAAAATACAATAAATATTAGTATCTGTATTTTGTATCTTATTCTTTTATCAAACTTTACATCTATTTTATACATTCAAAAATGATCTATAAAATGTTGAAAAGTGTCTACTAGCATATTAAATATTAAAACTTATAGGAATTTTTTTGGGGGGGGGGTGTTTTGAGACAGGGTCTCACTTTGTAGTTCAGGCTGGCCCAGAGCTCAGCCTCCAACTCACATCACAGCAATCCTCCTGCCTCTGCCTCCCAAGTGCAGGGATTACAGGAGTGAGCCACCACTCCCGGCACTATGGTATGTGGTACTGGTTGCTGCTGGGTGTGAGTCTCCATGCCCAGTATTGTATGTGGTTACCAGAGAATCAAACCTGGGCCCTTGCGCTTGCAAGACAGGTGCTAGAACCACTGAGCTAACTCCCCGGCCCAACTTATTAGAATTTGTACCAAAGTAGACCTAGAACTTCAGGCTGAATTCTCTTTGGTGTAAGTAATAAATTTTATTGTAGAATACAAAGGTTAATAATTGTGAGGATAAATTTTCACATAGAAAAAGAATTTATAGTACCTGATTACTATTTTAAATCCAAAGATACTATCTTTTAGGGGAAAATTGACATTATGATTTACTTTTTAACTTATCACAAATCAAAGAACAGCCTCTCAAAGAAGCAAAAATTACTTAAATACATTATTTCAGATATTTTCTTACTTGTTTTTATACTTTCATGCCTAAGTCTGAAGTTCTGCAAAGGCTTACATTTTTTAAAGAAAATGCTCACCTTAAAAAGATAAAAGTAAAGTATTTATTTGTGAGAATGTTAAGACCACAATGGGGGCAGGTAACTAGGGGTAAAAATTGGGTCACAATCGTAACAAAATAGTATTTGTTTCCATTCCCACTTGCTCTGTACAGCCCTAATCCTCCTCGAATTCCTACGAGTATCTGCATCACATGTGTTCAGAGCCCAGTCCACTTGACTGCTGCTTGTTTCCTGCAAGGGACCATCCCCCGCTCCAGCCTATCACCCCAGCCCCACCACACTCAGCCTGTTAAACCAAGTCCCAGCATTCCTTTGCCACCCTGTGGCTTTTCTCTGAGCCTGAATTAGTCCCTGAGAGAGCCAGATGTCCAGTCCATCATCGCGAGGGGACAGGATGGCTGGGGGTCTGGAGCGCAGCTTGCCTTGGTGAGGCAGGAGCGCACATGGGAAGTGGCACTGCCCTGGGTGTTCTGGGATCCTGTCACCACTGCAGGGACCCTGAGGCTGGACTGCGGACTGCAGGGATCACATTTCCTCCTTCTTTCATCCACAGCCCCTTGCTTTGGACCTTCCCTCAAGCTGGGCCCCTTCACACTAGATTTTTAAAAATCTTTATTGGTACATTATGAATACATATAGTCATCGCATTCAACGTTGGAAGTTTGTACCAGAATATGTTAGACCTGATTCTCATTTTTCCCCTTCCCCCCACCCTGCAACCCCCACCCCCATATATATAATCTTTGTTTCCTTTTTCTTTATTACTATCACATTTTTCCCCTTGTTATTTACCCCTACACCCTCTTCCCTTTTAAATATTTTCTATTTCACAACATCAACTATTCATACTACAACTCATTTATAGCTTCATTTCCTTCACACTTGATTTTAAAAGCATAGTGAACTGAATGGGCCGCACAAGCCATTCCTATCTGTTAGTGTTAGCTCGGTGGCTTCAGACAAAACCTGGAACTATTTGGGCTCCTGATTGGCCTTTGCACTCAAGGCTTCCCATGATGACATATTCTCAAGGCAGGGAACATCTGTGAACAGGGAATCCATAGGATGCTAGGCAAGGGGTTGCCATTGCAATTCATAGCAGGAGTTTGTCTCCAAAAGACATGCTGAGCCTGTGTGCCTGGCCCTCCTAGGTGCCCCACTCATGAACTGTAGTGCACAGGATTTGACACAGTAATGAGACCTCTGAGAAGAGGTCTGTTCCTCAGGAGTGTCTCAGAGAAATCTGCAAGTGTTAGACACAAAGGAGGGAGTCTAGAAAAGGGTTATGGATTCTAGAGTTACACATTAGACATAGTCTACACATAGGCAAGGTTTGGCATGAAGGTGCTGGGGTGAAGAAGATTGAAATGGTCACCAAGAGCCACAAAGAAAGGCTTGACTGAGCCCAAGCCTCCCACATCACTCACTGACGGACAGCTGGCAAGGAATGACTGCCTTCCTGAGTTGCCCAGGAGTCCCAGTCCCTGAGAGGACACACCCTTACTCCCAGGGAGGCTGTGGCCTCTGAGGGAAACACAGACCCGTATGCATCCTCATGACAAGAGCTGTAATTAGGGCAAAGATCCAGCATTAAGGGGACAGCAGAGGGCCAGCAAGGCCATCCAGGTGAAGGGTCAGAATTCAGACCTGCAAGCCTCAGCTGCTCAGCCTTCGGGAAGATCCTCGGAGGGACAAAACCCCAGAAAGCAAGGACTAGGGAGAGCGGCACCCGTGCAGAGGCTGCACTCGTGGGCCAGACGAGAAGCGTGCTAACAAGAGCAGAGGTGAAAACAGGAAGGACGAATGAAAGGTGCCACCACTGTCCCTAGAGTAGCCCCACTGGCTTGTCTTTTGTACCAAACTGGCTTTAATATAGAATGTACTGAAAAGGCTGCATGACTCAAATACAACTTCTGATTTCAAATTTTCCCTGGCCTCGCCATTGAGCTTCCTTGGTTCTATCCAAACACCAGCCGAATGTAAGACAGAGGCACTGTTTGATGTAACCGGGACGCTCGGCGCCTTGGCTGCAGTGGTTGGAGCGGGTCTCTGGGCAGCGCCACTCAGTGTCCAGCACCTGTGAGAGGTTTTTGTGCTAGCTTTCCTCCACATCTGCAAGGGCAACACTGACTCTGTCTTCTTTCCCTGCTGTCCTCTGTGACTATTCTGTGTGTTCATCGCCTGCACTACAAAATATGCAGATGAGAATCAACTCTTTATTTCAACCGCCATGAAAGAATTATTCTGTTAATTGGTATATTGATACCCAAGAACTGTTTACTGTGCCAAGTTATTAAGAATAAGCAGGCGAGGGGCAGATTAAACTTTGAATCACCTGTTCCTTTGGGCAAAACACATAAACCAAATTGACTGCAACCAAATGTCATATTATTTACATGGCGTGCACAATTTATTTTCTAAAAATGTGCTCAACAAAAGATTTGAATTTGCTCTTAAGGATATAATGGATTCCACTTAATAGTGAAGCTCTCTTATGTGCCCTTCTCTATAATTAAATCATATGGAAAAATGTCACAAAGCAAAATAAAATGTATTTATTTCAGCCATATCTTCCCACAGCATGACATGAAGTCTGAAAAAAGAATCACTAAGCATTTTTATGCCATCTGTGCTGGTAGGGGATACGTTTACCAAGCATGTCACTGTAAAATATTCCTTTTTGAATTAAGCATCATCTACTTATTACATAGTGTCTGGCTGAATGCGTACAAAATCAGATGAAATTGCATATCTGACACAATATTTTTCTTTTCTTTGGTACTTTGTAGGAAAACTAGTCCACTGTAATGTATTTTACTGAATTTTGAGAAATCCAATGATGAATAGTAAGAAAATTAGACTCACATTAAAATGTCCAAGTTTTTTCATCTGAGAAAAAAGATGTGATCATGGTTTCTAACCACTGAAATTATGAGCTTCCCCAAAGCAGAATGCACATCAGTGGAATCTCCCAGGTGATGACTCTGTTTGGGTTGAGCCCCCCCACCCCCCTCCCCAGGCAGGGGGCGTCCCCAGGTCCACCCTGTGCAGCAGCCACCACTCCTGTTCACTTACAGCGCAGAGTTCTGTCCGTTCCAATGTCTGCCTTCCTAACAGAAGAAGCACTTGGCCGTTGTTATGACTAAATTTTATGAGTACTTATAGGAATTTTTATTCCCTATGTTCAGTCAGGCCTTTTTACAGTTTGTTTATGAGATGTGAAAATCCCATCCATATTTTAGAGGCCCACTCGACTGACTCAGAAGAGTGCCAGAGGCTTCTGTTAACCCCGTAGCATCAAGGACCCCTGGCCTGAGTCATCTTTCCAAACTTTTTCCAAATTGTTCTACATCACGGCTATTCCTCTGAGATATGTGAATAACAAATGTTATGACTTACAAATGAAAATAATATCTTTTTAGTGGCGAATTTTCCTAAGGCAATAACATTCATGTTAATTTTTTTTTCAAACCTACATAAATTAAGCATATATGGTTTAGTTAAAAGTAATTTAATATAAAATTGTACAATTTTGATCATGGTCACACAGAAAGTGATGATTTTTCTAAAATAGAAAAAAAAAAGTAATTACACAGTTTGTTATAAAATTGAGGGCTGGATTCATTTAAAAATTTATGTTAATTCTACTCAAAACTCTGAATAGATGTGAAGTTCCACACAGTTTTTCAAGATTCATCACCTATATTTAGTTTGTCAGAATATTTTATTTTTATTAACATAATTACATAGTTAGGATTTACCATATGACATTTCGATCTGTGTATACATTGTGTAATACTCAGATCAAGTTAAGCATGGCTACTCCTCAAACATTTATCATTTCTATGTGTTGAGAACATTCAAAGCTTTCTTCCAGCTCTTTAGAAATATATATAGTACATTATCTCTATAATCACTGTCCTGTTCTGTAGAACTCCACAATACATTTTTCCTACATGACTATAACTTACCACTAACTGACCTTCATCTATCCCCTAATTCATACTAGGGTGTAATAATCACTATTTGCCTCTCACCTTCTATGCAATCAACTTTTTAACTTCTCCAAGTGAGTGAGATTACATGGTATCTGTCTTCTGCAGCCTGACTTGTTTCACTCAACACAATGTCCTTCAGAAACACCTACTTGGTCACCAGTGACAGAGCTGTGATCATTGTTACAGCTGAATGGTATTCCATTGTGCATATGTACGATATTTGCTTTACCCACTCATCATTTGACAGACACATAGAATGAGTTTATTCCTTAGAAGAGAGGAGTATAGCAGGTGAATGTGGCGGGAAGCAATTTCTGCCCTGGTTTCATCCCCTGTGGTTGTATAACCAATTGAAGAATCCTGGGTTAGATACTTTTTCTATTGTTTTATTTTGTGGAGAGCTATCATACTTCTGTCCATAATAGCTATACCAATTTATACTTTTACCAACACTGTGCAAGGCATCCTTTTGCCCCCCATCCTCCCAGTACTAGTTAACTCTTGTCGTTTGGACAATAGCCATTCCTACTGGAATGGGGTGACATATCACTTGGTCTTGATTTGCACTACTGAAATCGAATACTTCTTCACATATCTATTCACCATCTGTAGTTGTTTGGAGAGATACCTATTTATGTTTATTGCCTATTTTTAATCAAATTATTTGATGTTTTGTTTTATTGAGTTCCTTGTATACTCTAAATAGTAACCTCTTACACTCCCTTTAAAACCAACCTCACCAACTACCTGAAGCCATATTTTATAATAACGATGAATGTAAAAGTGATTTGGAGACTAGGAAAGGAGGCACAAAACATAGTTGCCCCTACTGTGTCAGTTGTGCCTCCCAATATTGATCCCAAAGGTTACAAATGAACAAAGTACTTATTCTTGTGACTTGATTTCACCAATCGATTTTTTATCACCCTTTTGTACATGGCCTTCGATCTTGACTCGTGGCTTATGCCTTAATGTCAGTACAACTCAGGTTCCACAGCACACACATTAGAAGGATACTGCAGAGAAACAGAATAAGTGCTCCAATAACCACTTATTAAATCAGTTGAGTTCTGTTTTAGACTCCTATTCAAAGTTTTTAAAGCCCTGATAGGGCTGAGGATTTAGCTCTGTGGTACCTCGCCAACTTTGCAAGCACAAGGACCTGAGTTCAGTCCCCCATACTGCCAAAAAGTTATACCCTGAAAATGTCTCTGACCACAGTAAATTTGAAATAGTCATTTTCATTTTTCCTGGTTGTGGTTCTTTGCCTTTACATCTGAATCTAAGACACAAATGAGGGTTTTTGATATAATGAAAGGCAGGCTACCCGTGTCAAAAGAACAAATTAATCCATTTAAAAGTTCTAACTTATTCTGTGACCTATAGCTTGTCCTTTCCTGTCAGTTACAGGTCCAGGTCCACATCACTAGTGTTGGAAATACCCTATGGGAGGAATACGGGTCAGCCATCCTGAGTATTTTTTTTTTTTTTTTGAGACAGAGTCTCACTATATAGTTCAGGCTGTCCTTTCCCTCACTCTGTAACCCAGGTTGCCTCCAGCTTGCAACAATTCTTCTACTTCAATCTCCAGGTGCCACCATGCCAGGCACTTTTCTAAAAAGAGTTTTTTGAGGTGTTAAATATTTATGACTGTCTTTCCCTTTTCTAAATTATATGGAGTGCTGGAGGTTGTAGCATAATATTCTAACACAAAATATGGATTTACTTTCACCCTTAAAGTTTAAATGTTAATAAAGTTATTTTACTTACTGCAGAAGATGTCAATACTTGAATAAAAGATATTGCAGTTCAATATAGTACATGCACTAACTTCCTCTCTCATTTCAGACTCAGAAAGGCAAGGGAGTCTTACATGGTTCTAAGTTTGTTATTAGTTGTTAATTTTTCTTTAGATACTTAGGAACCTTTTTATGACCAAAAAAGTGATCAAAAGCCTGAAATGGAAAGCAGCATGGCTTTGAATGAAAGGTTTTTCCAGTTGTTTTTATTAACAAAACTGTGATGACAGTCCATGGCCTTTCTTTTGTCTTTTTAAACTTCTACAGGGCCAAGGATGGAACCCAGAGCACCATAGCTACTAGACAGTGCTCTACTGCTGGCCACGCCCCAGCTCTTCACTTGTGATGTTCAGGAATCAAGTGCAGAGAAGGGAAGAGAAACTCTTCCTCAGCCTGGGGCAAGCACAGTGTTGGGGGCTGCAGGGAGGGCACATTTCTGTGAAAGAGTCCAGTTTGACTTTCCAACAAAGCCACGAACAAGGGAACTGTCACTGGTTTTGGAGAGCCAGGCAGGTTTAGAGGGGCCAAGAAGCTGTATGCACCTGCAGTTGACCAGAACATGGGGTGGTGTTAAGTCCACAGAATTGACCTTGTTTCATGGAGCTAAGCTCTGTGATCCTCTGCAGTCTAGCTGTGGCAGCAGAAATTATCATTAGATGTTGGAATTTCCTAAATCCAAAGGAAGACTAGCAGGGTTCCAGCCAAATGACATATCTGGAACCTGCAAGAAAGTACTGACAAGTTCTGAAGACACAGGCTGGACCGAGAGGGGTGGGAAACTGCTGCTGCCTATAGGAATAAACATTGAAAAAGACTGCCAAAACAGAACACCACAGCCTGGGCCTAAATGGACAACAGAAATTGATTTTCTGCTGCTCTAGAGGTCAAAAGTCCAGGCTCATAGTGTCACATGGGTGGTTTTTCCACAGCCCTCCCCTCTTGGATTTCAGATGGCCACTTTCTCCCTATAACTTTGTACAGCCATCCCTAGGTCTGTGTGTTGTCTGTGTCATCATCTCTTTAAATTATAAAGACTAGGGCCCGGCCAGATAATCTCATTTTACCTTCATGACCTAGTTAAACACCTTACCTCCAACACAGTCACATTATAAGGAATTGGGGATTAGGACTTCAACATATGAATTTTTCAAAAATAGGGCACACAGTTAAAAGTGCAACATGAAAGAAGGTCATTGTCCTTGTGGAGAGGATGTTGTGGAGGAGTCACATTACTGGAAGAAGAGGAGATTGTGATAGAAGACTGGAATCTAGGAGATTAAACTCTCACTGGTGGTTTAGTTGCGAGTGACATAGGGTCAGTCTGGGCTATTTCAAGTTTAGGCTGATGGGAATGGAGGGGAGGGTCATGAGACTTGGGAACAGAGGTACTGAGGCTCAGCAAAGAACCTAAATTGTACACACACAACTTTGCTGCACTGTCCCAGAGAGCTCGTACTGGAATATGACATGAAATTGCCTGTATCTGTCACTCTCTGTAAGACATCCTGTGCCGGGGCCAGAGAGTTAGCTCAGTGGTTCTGGTGCCTGTCTTGCAAGCACAAGGGCCTGGGTTCGATTCCCCAGCACCACATACAATATTGGGTGTGGAGACTCATGCCCAGCAGCAACCAGTACCACATACCACAGTGCCGGGCGTGGTGGCTCACACCTGTAATCCCAGCACTCGGGAGGCAGAGGCAGGAGGATTGCTGTGATGTGAGTTGGAGGCTGAGCTCAGGGCCAGCCTGAACTACAAAGCGAGACCCTGTCTAAAAAAAAACCTAAAAAAAAAAAAAAGACATCCTGTGCCAGGAATCAGCTCTTTGCATTTCTGATTTTCCAGCATACAGTCTGCTTTGGTCAGACTGAAAGGGCACGTCAATGGCAAGTCTGCAATCAGGGTCATGTGCCGGCAGTTGTCTTTAACTCTCACTAGAAGGGGATACTCCTTCTTGGATGGGTCAACCCAGAATCCTCTCCCACTTGTATCAGCCTTGACCTTCCTCATCTCTCTGTTGTGCTACTAAAAATCACTCTGCCATATGCTCACTCTTCTTTTATTGTAATGATATTTCTTGTACCTGGTAACTTGGGAAATAGCTGTACATCAGTTGAAAATACTCCTGTGGCTGCATAGACTTTTCTGTACACATACCTTGGTCCCCCACCTTGCATCAAAATCCAGTCTCTAGTCACCTGACAAACATTCCATGCATCTGAACCAATTTCTACTTCTCTAAGTTCAGCCCCCCCCCTTTCACTGCATTTTTGCAGATTAACTGTGATACATACTCTTTTTTTTTTACCACTCAGACTTTCCTTTTTATTCCTCCCTTTATGGTCACATTCATTCTCACTTGTATCCTATACTGAGCAAGAAATCCCACATTACATTTAACATAGCTCCTGAATATCAACTCATCGAAGGAACCATAGTTTCACCTTGCTCTGGATCAGTGGGGGTGAAGCTCTCAGAGCTCTCAGTGATGACAGACAGCCCCTGTGGCACATGTGCTGTAGGCTCACCACCACTGCTCCAGATTCCAGAACAATTCTCAGAAGTCATTAGACTTGCTTTTATTTTTTTTTCTTTCATTATTGGAGATGGAATCTAGGGCCTCATGTATTCTAGATCTGCTAAAATAACCATAGATCTGCTTTTTTGCAGTGTGTAAGCATGGAGAATTTTGCATCAGCTACTGACTGGTACAATGGATGATTTAATTAAACTTTGATGTTTTAAAAGCAAAATCACACATTTTGATTGTTATGCTAAGAATCTATTTGGTGACAAGTAATATAATTGGTGAAATGGTCAGTATTATATACTATTGACTAGGAAGAACTTTGAAGATAAAGAAGTTTGAGACCCAATAGAATGAGAAAAAATAAAAATCAAAAGGGGAATTTCAATGCCAATAACTAAAAATGGCTAAAAATGACTAAGGGCTGGGTGCCACTCATGTGCTCCTCAGCAATCTCCACGACACAGTGAGTTAGAATTGTTATTGTTCCTATTTTACAGAGGAAACCAAAGTTCAGAGAGATTAAGCAATTTCTCCATCTCACACAGTCTATCTGCAGTAATCTTGTCTACTCTCACTAAAGCATAAAAAAAAAATCACATGATTATAGATCTCAAGCACAAAAGAGTTTGAGGTTAGTCTGTAAATAATATAATGCTCCTCTCCAACTTCTCATGATGAGGACTGAGCCTGTTCGGGCCAGCTGTGACCAACCTGCAGGGTCGAGCCCATGGATGAACACAGGGGGATAAAAAGGAAGACACTGATTGAAGAAAGCACTGTGCCCTCCTAGTGCCATGGGACCCTGTGGGCTTTGAGCTCCTCAGGGAACTGTGAGCAGAGCCAGCCCAGCTCAGTACCTGCCCTGAAAGGTAGGGAGAGCCAGCCTTCCTATGGGAGCAGGTGGGTAGAGGGCAGCTCTCTGTCATCGACTGTACTGCAAATTTATTTTTATATCAAAGTAAATAAGTCCATCGACATGACACACAAAGTGAATGTGCCTGTTAGGACCCTGTTTGCCCTTGATCTTCTCCTAAACCAGAGCCCAATAAATATGCAAATTATAAAGCATCTTCCAAATACAGAAATATTTTTCATTATAACCCCAGGAAGCTCTCATCTTCTATGTTTTATTAATCTGCAGTTATTATTTTAGAACAAGGCCATTTGCCTCTTGGTATACATTTAAAATTTACAATTGCTTTTTAATGTTTCAAATTTGTAGCCAGCATTAAAGATTTATTTACAAGTTAACTCTACCTTCATCAGCTCAGAAGATTCCACCCTCTCACCCAAAATAAACTGACCTTAGTTTCACATAAAATTCTCTAAAGGAAAGCCACCAAAAATACCAAAAAAATAACTGGACTTTTTGGTGCCAGAAACTATGTTTTACTTAGAAAACATCAGGGTAACTTCAAGCTGTCACAGAGAATGCCTCTTTTACTCAAATCAAGTAAGTGTTTTTATCAGTACACATGTACACACACACTCTCTCTCTCTCTCTCTCTCTCACACACACACACACACACACACGACTTGAGACTCCCTCCACACTTCTACAGATTTGTTTTTTCCAGGAAGGAATACACAGCACATACTTGTTGACAGAGTTTCTTCCTTTTTCTGGATCCTGAACCACATGCTAGAGCTGACCTTAGGGAGCTCAGACAGATCTGAACTTTAGACCAGAGGTTCAGTGCACACTTCTGGCACTAGACCATACAATCTCTAGGAAATCCCACATTTCATTTGCTTCAGTTCCCAATTTGCAAAACAAATTTGTATGCAAATTCAATCTTTAAATTTTTATAAACTTAACCTAGTCATTTTAATTCTGAAAATGAAATCTAAAGAAAGAAAGATGGGAAAAGAATCAAGTACTTAGCTGTCTTTACTCTGTTTTTAATGATAGAGAAAAATAGAAATAAGTAAAACATTCACCAGTGTGGAAAAGGTTACATAAGAATTATTATTTATTTCTCTGAGGATAGATCATATTGCCATTTAACTGAGTTAAGAACACTTAAAGATATGATCAACTCACCATGATACAAAATTAAGTTTACAAATGTATAAAGCATCTATAAAATAATCTTACTTATGTATTAATATGTATGTATTTTAAGTATACCCAAATTAAGGAATATAGTTAATAAGCAAGGATAGCCATATCTGGGGAAGAAGACTATCAATGGGTTTTTCTCTTTATTTTCTTTTTTTAAAAACTTCTCTTTCATAATAAACTATAGCATCAGCATAATAAATTAACTTGAAAATAAAACAATGGATCCATCAAGATCGTCACTAAATTCTTTGCAGTTCTAAACATCTCTTTCATTTATGCACAAATAAAAAACACATAACAAAGAGATTTTGAAATTTTCAAAAGCAGTTGCTCCTCAGAACAGAAACATGTTGTGCTCTGACCTGCCCCGCCCTGGGCAGGACCACAGAAGCTTCCTATATCCGGGTCATTGTGATGTCGTAACTCATTTTAGGAACCACAGCACAACTGTCCTCCTAAGTGACAAGCACAAGCTTCTCTCCCCCCAACATCTGTAAGCTTTTGACTCCTTTAGCAAGGTAGTTTATCTTATTATTTTAGTATATGTGCTGCTGAGCGAGCACTAGGTCCATCTTATTTAAGTCAGAATCGCCAGCAATTTTGCTCTGCAGTCTCCCACAAAACACAAGTTAAGTTTGACTCTGGGCCTCCAGAATATGGGGTAGTACTCTCAGTTGCATTTCCCTTTTTATAGAGAATGCTTTAGGGCCATTTTCTTCCCACTAAAAACTAGTTCAGTGCTTCAGTGAGTATATCTTTGCCAGTTACCAGACCAGTAGTTTTCATGTGCATTCGAAGGCATGACATGGGCTGCTCCTTAAGAACTTGGAGGTACAGGGCACTGCCACCTCATTCTCCCCATACCTGTGGCATTGGCTGTACGCTCCAAGTGTTTGGGATGCTTAAGTACATCTGGATGCACAGCTCTCTCGAACACAAACAGCCTGAATATTTTTGACTCAGGAAAAAAAATTCAAAGTAATGAAGGAAAAAACTACATGACACAGAGATGTGCGGCCACCCACAGAATCTCTTTCTAATAATTCTACTTACAAGGAAGTGAGTTCTTATGTAAAAATATCCTTTCATAGTTACCACTGAGGGTCAAGCGGATTTCTAGTCTAAACACCAAAGGGAATTGAGGAATTCCAAAATTCTGAATGTGTCTTAAAACTTCAGGTTCCCAATGTCTGACCACAGGGTCCTAGTCATTTTACTGAATATCACTTTTTTGCTTTCAAAAGAATGATTATAAGGTTGTTCTTTTATAGTACTGCAGAAAAATACCTTTGAAAGTCTACAAAACTGTCTCATCCCTTCAGGCAGAATCATACCAGAGCCACTTCTAACTAAAAACATAAGGACTCCCAATTTAGGGATGATGACAGGAGAATCCGACGTCCCCAACACTTGTCAGTCATCACTCTGAGGGACGAGTTCTCTTCAGCTTAAACCTTAAGTCAGAATTTGTCAGTCTCTCCTTAATTCTCATGTATGGTTGGGAGAGGTGGGCAGCACCCCCCTCTGGCTATTGTCACTTCTCTTCCTGCTGTCACTGCTGCTGTGATCTGGGGCACCTTCTGTGGGAGGCCTTTCACCCCAGCTTTCTCATCCAGTCCTCACAGAAAACACAAGAAGGAGGGCTAATTTTTACCTTAAGTACTCAGAAAAACTAAAGCTCAGAAACTTAAAAAAAAAAAAAAAACTGTTCAAAGTATAGTTGGTTAGTAACAGAGCTGAAATAACCCAGGTCTTGTGGACATTTCCTGTAATGCATGTTGCTACAACTTGTATAATGAAGAATAGTTTATATTCCCCAGTTCTGAATCTCCTTTATGTGAAATTATTCTAGTCTCTGCCTCTGCTTTATAACTCAGAACTCTGAAGCTCTCAGGGATGGTTGCTGACACCCTGGGAGGAAGGGGTGCTGGATCTGTATTTTCTGCCTTATTGAGATCTGCCTTTCCAAGATTATTTGGCTTGGGTTGGGACAAGAGAGTGAATGCCTGGGTGATAATGTCAACCCCCAGACCTCATAGGGGGCTACCTCTTTGACAAGGCTGAGATTTCTCTTGAAGTCGTGTTTGCAAAACAAACACAAAATCTAGGTGCAGCTCATGTGAGGTTTAATTAGCTCACAACAAGAGGGCACCTAAAGAGGTGAAAGGGAGAAGATATAGCCACTCCATCAGCCACTCTGGATGGATGCTACCACTCAAAAGGAGTTATGTGACAGTCACATTGGAAGAGTGCGCTGATGGTTTCCAGTATTCCCGGGGGTTACACACAAGCTGTAGGTGCTGGGGCATCCAGTGAGGCACTGTGAGGGTACATGATGGGGTGTGAGAAAGAACATGAGTCATAGAGATTATAATCTGCAAACTGAGACTTACCCCATTATACCAAGGAACACAGAAGAGCCTGGGGCCAGAGGAGAGCTGAGCTATACCCACTATCAGGAGAGAAATATTGCTACTATCTTGCATTGCATTTCCATTGAGGGACCCCACCATTTTTCACTTACAACCCAATCCCTGGACTGAGGATCCTGATGGATCAGAAGAAAAACTGTCCTTTTCACTTTGGAACCTCCAATCTCAGATAACAGAGTCATTCTGGTTTAAAGCAATAGGTGGCGTAATATGTGCTGCATGTCCCTGGTAAAAGCCTATTTAGGTTTATCTGTGAAGGCCTCTTTCTCATTCTGAAAGCAGAATATCACTTCTTCATTTGGGCAGCTTCTTCATGTCTTCAGGTAGCCACAACTTAACTTCAGCACAAAAGTGATTAGAACAAATATGTAAACATCTCTCTGATTCTCTTTCCCTTATTGCAGTTGGTTCCACAACAGTTATGTGACCTCTAGTCTGAGTCACAAAGGGTAGAGCGTTCCTTTGATTTGTTGAGTAATATCTGCCCTATGAATGGTGAAACAGGAAGCACAGCCGGGTGTAAGAAAGTGATCATTCAGGGGTAAACTTCTCTGTTCATGGTCTTATTTTTCTTTTATTTATATAGCAAATATTTATTTAACACCAACCCAGTTAAAAGGCACTATACATAGACCTATAAATGAAAAGAAGAAAGAAAGAAAAGAGGGAGGTGAAGAGAAAGATTCAGACATAATTTCTGCCCTTCAGGAACCTGCAGTTACACTCAAAAGATAGTGTAAGGATCACGAGACTGACCCCAGTGAAATGCTCTTGGAACCCAGGTGTGAAGCTGAGCCACAGTTTTCTAAAACATTTTGCTTCCAATGCTGGAAGGAACTTGTGACGATGAAATTTTTGAACTAGAGCAACACAGATCCCTGTGTGTTTCAGGGCACCACCCTATGCACCAAGACTGGTTTTCCAGCTGTCCTCAGGAATTGGTGTGGCTGAGCTCAGCAAGTTATGGCCAGCTGGGTGCAGCTACCATGTGGACCTCAGCAGGGGCACTTGTTTTGTCCTCCTCATTTAGTCTAGAGCTCAAATAAGAAAGCCAAGATCTAGCAGCTACCACTGCCTGGGAGTTAATGCTGAGAGAGAAATTATGTCATTATAGGCAAGAAATTATGTTTAAAAAGCAAAGTTCCCTTCTCCTCCAACTTCGTGGAGGAGATTCCTTGGATTTCTAGTACACATTTTGCTTCCTTCCAGCCTTGTTTTCATTTCTTTACTTTGTCTTATTGGGTTTTTGTCAGAAAAAATAAAAAGCATCTTGCCCAAGCTGGTATTACATTGGGTTTTCTGTTGTATGCAGCCAAGTATTATCTTTCCTGTGGAAAACATGAGTAGAAGTATAAACATTACCAGAGCAAGCTGTCTTTCCAGGCTCTCTGTGTGCGTGCCACGGTGATCAAGACCCAGCTGTTAGATCTTCCCCTCAGAAACAACCCACAGACAGAAGGAGGATCCAGGCCACAGTATGCCACACTGTATAATCACTGATCATCCTGTGGAATTCAGAGTCTCTGGTGTATCTTAAATTGCCATTCAAAAATAAGGCACTCATTTAATACAAGAGAATCATGATAAAATTGCATGTGACAATTCCTATTTGAGTTGATAGAGCTCTTTCTTTAAAAAGGCCAATTTTCCTCTGCTCTTCTAGAATTAAAGCTTTTACCATTCATTTGTTACCAGATGAATTTTCAAGTTGATGAAATAAATCATGGAGATTTACCACTTGGGACTTTATGTAAAAAAGTTTGTCTTACATGGTGATTTTCTTTTTTGGGAGTAGAAAGATTCTTATGTAAAAACCTGTATAGCTTAGGGTGCCTTGAAATCCTCCTATTTTTCTCTCATGTGCTTCACCCTTGAGATTCAGTGCATCCACAGATTCTGCCCTAGTGAACTAAGATGGAAGGAAAGAGGCAGTGAGGATTTTGTCTCTAACCCTGTATCATCAGCCCTTGCAGAGCCATTGCTAAGATAGCCCAGGCACAGGATCCCCAAAGCCACTTGAGTTCAATTCATTTACTTCTCTATCACTTATCCTTCTCTGTCACTACCTGTTATTGCCTGGTTTGTGTTTATGGCTAACTCCCAGCCACAGTGTAATCAGCATAAGGGCAGGGGCCACATCTGATTGTCCTCATAGTGGTCATGGTAATCCACACTGTCAGCCATGAAATACAAGATAGATCTGCCCATCCACTTAGATGCAACATTCCGGAAAACCAGACAAATAAGGCTACCTGTTCAGTGTCACAAAGATAGGTCAGGGTCTGGACCGTAACCCTCCTACCTAGTTTCTCCTGAAATTTTCTTGAGCATTGAACACACACAAAATCTAGTACTACTTCTTCAGCCAGCAAGGACAGTCACTTCCGGTCTTTCAAGAGGCAATATTGGTGTTGACTTTACAGTCACTTTTATTATTTCATTTTCACTTCTACTGTAATCCTTTCCAAGGTAACATCATTTTATCTTTGTTACGTTTTCTCTTCTGCTTCCCCAGTTCCTCCATCTGACCTGCCTCCGTTTAAAAAATAAAGTCCTCTGCTTAAGACTAGATTTCTGTTGCCTGCTTCTCAGGCACATTGGCTTCCTCTGGGGAAAGCTACAGGGGCTGATACATTTGACTGATATTCTGCAAAACCATGAAGACAAACAGTCCTTGGGCCAAGGCTTTAGCTCAGTGGTTCTAGGGACTACTTTGCATGCACAAAGTCCCAAGATTGATCTCCAAAAGAGAAGATGAACAGTTCTCTCCATTCAGAGAAAAGTGTCTTTCAGTTTATTCATAAGTATGAAGCATGATCAAAACAGACTGTGAATGTTTACATTTTTAAAAATTACTATCATCAATAGTAAATCGCCATGCATCCTGCTCAAGCTTCAAACACATTTACCCCCATCATTCTTGCCACCTTCTGAAACGGTTCTCAAGTGCCTTTCATGGCTTTACCTGTACTATGATGGCTGCCTTGATGGCCTGAGTCAGTTCAAAACATTTAATTCTCATGGTCATTTTGATTGTAAGGAAGATTTAGAAGTCAGAAAATGCCAGATCTGGTAAATGAAAGGGACGAGGTTCTAACATTTTATTTGATGGAAATGACCATGAAGGCTTTGCATCAATTCAGGATGTCTATGTAGCTATGCAAAGGCAAGAAAGAGGACTTCCAGAGCTGCTTCAGAAAGTGCTTGTGTTGATGGGCTAAGTGTCAAGTAAAGGCACATTTTCAGGAGGATATACAGCAGTATTTATTTTTCTGTAATGTTTTAATTTTTAATTTAAACATTCATCATAGTTTTTGATCATGCCAAGTATATTCCTTGAAATATCATAAAAGCTTCAAAGATTTTCTCCTAACTGCTACAAGGCCACAATAACTTTTATTCTCCACACTGAATAATGAATTTATATCCATTGTTATGTAGATTAGATTGTTATACAATTAGGATCAGTAGCTTGTGAGAAATACTCAGCAAGGTATTTTTTACAATATAGTCACCAAAAATCATTTTCCTTTATTCCTGTCAGCAACTTTAGTTTGTGTTTTGCTTGGCAGGGATTGGTTTTGTTCTTTTTGAGTCAAGATCTCACTTCGTAGTACAGGCTGGATTTGAACTATGTAGTTCAAGCTAGTCTTAAACTTCAAATTCACAATGACCTCTTGCATCTGCTTCTGGAGTTCTGGGATTATGGACATAAACCATCACACGCAGGTTGTCAGCAACTTTAGCAACATGTAGTGACCAAAATACTGTTCCTTTAGGTTGAAAATGTGCAAAAATCAGATCTTTACTTTTCCCCCTAAACTATTAACCATTTAAACCTCTCACAGGTGAGCATGTGGGAAATGCTACAGATATTTTCCTGACTAGTATCTTAATTCTCATTTCATACATTTGAAGGTTGAGCCTCTAAGAAGTTAAAATATTGACCCAGGGTTACCCAGACTGCAAATAACAGAGCTAGGGTATGAACTCATATGCTGAACACAAAAATCCATATCTCTAACTACAAGGTAAATTGAAGCTGCAAAATCAAAGCATCACTAAATAGTCTGGCCCACCATGGAGAAGGGATGAGCCTAGAGGTGGTCAGCTCAGAGAATCACAGCCTGGGACTGGCGGCCACTGGGACCAGGCTTTGAACATAAGTCTGGTGGCCACTGACAGCAGCTCACCTGTCCATTTTACCATCATGCTGGGGCTGTTTGATAAATGAAAGTGGAAAGAAGCCACACTGCAGCCTCATAAACAGGAAACCTCAGAGAATTTTTCCCTATGTGAAACAGCTCACTGCTTCCTACTGTGAGGTCCAGATGGCCACTTGGGGACAGCAGAGGCTCAGGGGCAGCAAAAAGCAGAGCAGGGCCTACAGATGAAAGAGCCAATTCTCCATTCTTCTCTCTGTCCCCAGAGATGAACACTGTGACCTTGTTCCCAGTCTCTGAGTCTCATACCAGCTGTCCTCCTCCCCCAAGAAGACTCCACCCCCCAGGACCGGCCCCTGGAAATGGATCCTCCTGTGAGGGAGAGAGAGTTGGAGATTATTTGCTGGAGGTGCAGAAAAATAAGCATATATGTCCAGTTTTTGTAGCAATATAGTTGTTGTTTTACCAACTACACAGAGAAGTTTCATTGTTAATATAGTATATTATAATTAGATATTCGTTTCTCCTCATTATTAACCACACAGTTACAATAGAAATGTTTTAACTCACTGAATGGAAGCCCTGGCGTCCCAAAAGCACCTGAATTCCACCTGGTCAGCATGGAACAGGGTTCTGAGGCTCTCAAGGGAGGGAGCAGATCAGGTTGCTGGTTCAGGAGGTGCCCATACCGCCTTGCTATACAGTGCACCTCTGTCGGGACAGTCCCCTCTTTCGGATGAGATCCAAAACAAAGTTTAATCATTTCCCATCCTCACAGCTTTACTGCCCTGAGGGAAAGTTTCAGAATTCTTAATCAGATTTCAACTCAGACAGGTTACCTTGGAATATTCTTAGGGCTTAACCTACTTAATTCTCCTCAGAGTTCCCCATGAAACTGACAGGGTCTCAGATGCTCTGTCCCTCCCTGCTGGTCACAGAAGCTGCTGCCACTCTGTCCTCAGAGGGCCCCTGTAGTCACTAGTCAGTTAAGTAATTGCTCCTGCTCATTTCTGGGAATGGCCAATCATTCAATTAGCTGATGAGTGAAAGTTACTAGAGAAATTTCTAAACTTTTAAGTCTCTACTTTAGTTCTACATGAAAACACAATACAAGAACAGAACGGTCTTTGGAATGTTCTTCAGTCCACACACTGAGTTCAGAGAAGACTACCAGTGACATGGCTGTCTTCCTCCATAGTCACGGGCTCACCAACAAGTTTTTTTTGCTGCTGTGGGAACAATAGTGATAGTCATCTACCCAGAAAGAGAATATATTTAATATAATATCTACTTTAAGCATAGGCCTCTTTTATATTCAAAAGATTTCATCAAAAAGAATTTCAAAATACTTAACAAAATAAAGACAATATATTATTTAAATATTGACATAGAAATGAAAAATGTAATTATACAATATAGGGATTTGGCTTATATTATCTCATGTAAGCTTCACAAGTGACCTTATGATGTAAGCAGTTCCCTATTTTATAGACAGTGAAACTGAAACTGATAAATTGACTTGCTCAAGACCACAGAGGCTGTGATTGGTAGAGCTCAGTGTTGTCTGAGGGTTTTGAGTAGAGTCTGAAACATTATGCTGAGCACAAGAGGAGAAAACAGAGTGCTCTGAGACCAGAGAGGGGAAATTCTGCTGATTCTGCACAGGAAAGGAAGTTTTGTGGAAGAAATAGGTCTTGAAGAATGGATATGATGAATAATGTAAAAAGATGCAGCCAGGAAACCACATAGCTGGCCCATTCTGCATTTCCAACAGGCATTTGTTGGACAAGTGAAGAATGGATGAATGAGTACAAAAGCCATCTGGAATCAAGAAAGTCATCTGAGAGGTGGGAAGACAGCCATTCCCCAGGTGTAGACAGGGGTCCATGAGCATAGGACATGCCAGCCTAGGAAAGCATCCATCTGGACAAGCAAATCAGCCCAACCTATGGGTGCTCTAGGAGTCTTGTGCTGTGGGGCACCAAAGGCCAGGCCCAGAAGCTTTGACTTTGTCTTCCACTTGAGGACAAGCCTTTGCTGCTGTTGACCAAGGAATTTTTTCATGAAGATGAGAATTTGAAAGAAAAGTGGCAGCTTGAGGGATGAGATCTGAACAAACCTAGGGTTTTAAGTGGATAGACAGAACAGTATGGAGAGTGTTTGATTATCCTGAGTCTAAGAACCTTGCCCCACAGGAGATTTAAAGACCAATGAATTCAGAAGGGATAGGAGGAAAAGAGGGAGAGAGAGGAAGGAAGAAAAAAGAGAAAGAAAAGTAAAAACAGATGGAGATGGAATAAGGGGAGAAAAGAGGAAGGAAAGAAAGAACAAAAAATAAAGAAGAGAGGGACAAAGAGGGGGAAGAAAAGAAGGAACAGAGAAAAGGAGAGTGGAACTTCTAAAACTTCTTGCTTTTGATTTTTGTCCCAAAATCTAAAACTGGCCCCTTTCTTCACTAGGAATTTTAAACTAACCAGCAGGTTTTCCCAAGGAGTTGCAAATTTTCCTTTATAAAAATAATTAAATGAAACAATTTTTCTGTCTGACAGGATCAAATATGTCTCTTAAATTAGGAAAATACAGCCTTATAATAAAAAATAGGTATAATGAAGCTGCATGCCCTTTATTGATTTTATTATAAAATGTTTCCCTTTTGTATTCTTAATGCAAAGCAATAAAATGCTGATTTCATTGAAAATAAAATACGGAAAAATCCCTGTACTGTAGGAAGCTTGTCACTCTAATGGGTGTGTTACTCACGAGAACAGTATTTTGGCTCCACTGAAGCACATTGAAAGGAATTAGATTTAGCTTTGCCAAAATTTCGCTGTGAAAGAGTCTGCTGTAACAGAGTTTTATTATATTCTTATTGAACTACAGCCAGTTGAAAGCAGAATTTCCTCACCATCCTTTTAAATTAGCCTTAAACTGCAGACAAAAGACAAAAATCAATGTGCAAATTTAGCTCCTTGCACTTTGGTTGCTTTAGAAATTTACCTTGCTGCTAATATGCAGGATTCACAGATGATAGGACATGGAGTAATTAAAAGTTTTAAAGTAGCATTTTTTATTTAATTTGAGCCCTCTTAAGTGTCCACTAAGTCCTCTATATAAACTGTGTCTTCAGTACCACAAGTTACATCGAGTGTCCGCAGAGGGAGGGCCTCAGTGCTGGCTCAGTGTAAGTGATTCCCCAATGAACCGTTCGTGTGGTCATGACAAGTTAGGGTGAAATACTGAGTGTCAAAATATAATAAAGATTGCTAGTAAGAGTAATGCTTGACTAATGATACAATCGATTTGAATATTATATCACATTAAGATTTGCAAAGAATGTTGAATCTACAAGTGAGAAGCATTCACGCATGCACACACACACACATTCTGTTCCCATTGGTTACCCCAGGTTTAGGGGGACAGATGCTCTTTTTAGGGAAACAAGCAATGCAAAGTCTCTAAAGCCTGCTCAGCTCTCTCTGAAAGGAAGGAGTTCACTCAGAGGCTCACGTTGCTCTGTCCTGCCCAATGCCTGAGACAAGACAGCAAGACAAGGCAGAAGGAGAAGATAAGCAAATGAGGGTGATCAGACACATACACACACACACACACACACACACACACACACACACAGAAAGCTGACCAGGCATGTGAAATGCCAGCCTGTAGCCCCACAGACAGGATCAGCATAAGGGAATGATAAGAAGAGGACATTTTAGTTGTACTTAGAGACTTATCAGGCAACAGAAATGAAGCCAACGGTGCAAATGAGGCCACATCATAGAAGATTCACTTTGTTTTCATGGCACAACATCTCCAAGACCAAGAAGACTAAGACCAAAAAGCAAATGCAATCTGCAGAGACCAAAAAGTGATTCATTTAGCATGCCAGGGTCCACACCTCGGAAGGAAACAGCACTATCCTTCGCCAGTGAAGGGGGAAGCTCTTCACCACTCATCCTGCAGCTGGATGTCTGGCCCAGAAAAGAGAAAAATAAAGGACATATGGAGCCCTACTTCAAGAGTTGTCACCATTGATTTTTACTGAAAAAAAGGAAGTGAGAACAATTGGCTAGAATAGGCTTGGATTGTAATGGAAAATGAAACTGAAAAGGAAAGATCAGAGGGCCTTGTTATAAAACAATCCACCTAATTCCTGTAGCATGGATCCTTCTCACCCTGGGATGTACGGCCCTGACCTCAGGGCCTGGTGGAATGCCAGGACAGCGCTGTGACGTCATGGGAAACCTGCACCTTCCAAATCCTTGGAGCCAGTGATGCTGAAGGCTACTGCTTTCATAATCGGCACATTTCACTGCAGCAACACTGGCCAATTTTTAGGAAAATATTTGATGATTATAGAATTTTTTTAAGGAAAAGGACACATTGAGAACTGTGATCCAAACCAATGGCCTAGTTTCAACTTCATATCAGTACTTGATAAGATGCTACAAGAAACAAATAGATCATTGTTTCAATACTGAACAAAATTCTAGGCAACCATCTCAGCTTAGTTGCTTTGGAATGGGAATGAACTTCACAGCCACCAAGTCAGAGGACAAAACTGTTCCTTATTTTTATATATGTTGGTCTGTTTCCCTGGTTCTGAGCCCCAGACTGCTAACTGAGCCCACCCAGGGTGCCTCTTGGCCGATCTAAGTACAGTCATCGCTTGCATTTGGCTTTAAGTCCTTCCCTGATGTTTCCTTTCTGCCCCAGCTCCATGTGTTCTAAGTCCCACAAAGCACAGTCATGCCCAGGCCACAGGAAGCAAGCACCCACCCCTTCTGCCAATCCCCACATACACAGAGCATGCACAGGGCTCCTGCAGCGGGGACAACTTCCCTCTGGCACTCAACTATCTGGTGCCAGCGCCCTTGGAGCACCAACACACCTACGCTCTGAACTCTCAGGGCAGGGCTCCTTCCCTGGGGTTCACTGTGCGCTCATTCTGTGGCAGACCTTCAGATCTCTGTACTTCCACTCAGAATGGAGTCCCAGGGATGGTTCACACACAGCCCACTGCAAGGGCCACAGATGTCTGTAGAGCCGCAGGTCTCACTGCAAATGGAAGCCAATATTCAAACTATCTCCTCTCAGCTGCCTCCTAGACTGCTGAGGGATTCTCCAGTGCTCCCCCATCCTTGCACACTCAGGCTCCTCTCTACCTAGTGTGCAGCTGGGTGGGGGGGCAGTTTCATCTGTCTGGGCTGCTGTCAAATCACTACCATTTTGTAACCTAAGAATTTGGGATGCTCATTCCATTGGCCCATTTGTGAGAACCTCCACCTGGTCACATTATATCCATTTCAGTACCCAGTGAGATGCCTGTATCCCACGGCACATTTCAGACCCCCAAATAAAATGATGTGATCTGTACAAATAGAGTCACCAAGCACAGTCCCCAGCCCCATCTCACAGACAGTGTTCACTTGTGCCAATTGGCCATAACTCAACAAATATTTACCAATCTGTTGTGATTTATCCTCCATGACTTGTCAATTTCTACTCTTCCTCCTCAGAAGATTTTGTCTGGGAAGGAATAGTAGTTTTTTTGTTTTGTTTTGTTTGGTTTTTTGCATCAGAACAGCTTCAGTTTTATTGGCTCTGTAGCAAACAGGTGGAGACTTTCCATCTCCCTCTCTGTTCCAGGAGATCCGAGCTAGTCAGTTAGTCAGCATCTCCCGCAGTAACTGTAGCATCACTACACAACCTGGCACCTGCTGCCTGTCACATGGCCATCAACACCTGGCCTCCGTAATTGTCTGAAAAGCCCTGTGGAGACAGAAGCTCTCTTCTGCTCATCTTCATCTTCCTAAAGCCTGGTTCAGCCTATCACACCAGAGGTACTTTTTTAAATGCCCACACTTCAATAAGGTGGGAACAAATGATGAATGAATAAAGGCTCTGCAGTGATTGCATCTCTTTAAAAGACAATTCCCAATAACTGTTTTTATTCTAATTATCACCTTTCAGCTATGTTGATCTTGTATGTATTCAAGATATTTGTCCCTAAATAAAGTGGTGTGATCTGTACAAATAGAGTCTCCAAGCACAGTCCTGGCTTGTTTCTTATCATCAGGGAAACAATAGCTCTAAACCCACCATTTCCTACATATATAATGGGAATTTCCCAAGTATTTCATCAGTATTGAAACAATTTGTGATTGTATAAATTGTTTGATGATAGCTGATAACCAAAATCTGTGCCTAGTCAAAATTATTGATTACTAACTCTAAGTCAAAAATACACCTGAAGCTACAGAATAAGACCTGATACTGTTTTGGAGGTAGTACTGTTAATGTACAAATTTGATGCCATTTGTGGGTCTTCTTTCTGCTTTATAAGAGCAAAGTTACTATTGTTCACATTTGAAGACTCCTTTTTCACAAACTAGAATCACAGGAAGGAATGGATTTTCACCACAAAGGTCCCTATCAGGTTAGAAAGTGAGGCTTTAGTTCCATACTGGACAGCCTGACAATTTTATTTAAGGGGCCTCTGTCATACTTTGCCTACTTTCATTTTTGTTGTTTCTTCTATACCAATATTCTCTTAGTGCTACCAACAGCCTAGCCTGTGTTCAGCTTTATATGTATGTTATTGTATTGTCCCTGAATCTAAAAAATAGCCATTGGTGTCCATATGAACATCACTAGTAATAGGAAAGGATTCCTTTACATGGAACAAGTAGGACCTTAGGAGTTTTCCAAGTGTGATTCATTTATATGTATTGAGAACAATTAAGGAATACATGCTAGCATCTGAAAAATATCTTTTACATTTTCATCTGTCTTGCAAGCAATCCATATATTTTTACTTGTAAAAGTAGAGACTCTTTTAGCCTAACAAGATACGAGAGGATAATTGTGAAAAATGTCAAAGATGATTGGGGGAATAGTGAAATAGAATAATACTTCAGAAAACATTTTGCCAAAACAAATTCAAACGGAGATTTATAATTCATGTACAAAGCTCCTTTGTATGATCAAAGGAAGCATCATCCA
Source organism: Petromus typicus (assembly GCA_004026965.1). NCBI lineage: Eukaryota > Metazoa > Chordata > Mammalia > Rodentia > Petromuridae > Petromus > Petromus typicus. The sequence goes on along the minus strand of PVIR01001390.1, from coordinate 49,785 downwards.
TGCCTCTAAGTTCCATGTCTAATATAATTTTGTTGGAGACAAATCAGGCATGAGATGAGCTGATAAGAGGTTTGCTTACAAATGCATAGTAGCTGCAGTGACTAATTCTCATTTTAAAGAGTGCAATTCTGGAAGTCGATGTTTGGCCAGTTATTAGCACAGTGTTGTAAGAATCTCTGATAGAACAATAGAGAAAAAAGGAATTATCTATCACCACTCCCTAAGTGTTTATTACACAGCATGATAAAAAATAGAAGTAAACTAGATGTTTAATCCCCTGCTCTTTTATTAGCTAATGCCTTTAAAGCTGATTCTCACTGCCAACTATTCCCGAAGCAAATGTTTCCGTCAACATTTAGTTTACAGATTGCTAGTCTCTCCCATATTCCCCTTAACCTGAAATTCTATTCACTTTCTATTAACAAATTTTAGCCCCTCAACAAGCTCTCTCCCTTTGGATTTCTTTGGGGGAGATACAAGTGAGTTTTGTGAAAGTGTTTACACAGACGTCAACCTTCAGCATCAATAGACAGTCAGCTACTCTCAGTGCCATGAGCCCAGTGCCCGTGACTGACAAGGGCCTGCTTTCACTGTCCCTGTTTATGTAAATGCTGACGTGCAGATCACCCTAGGACATGCTGTTTGCTGCTTCTCAGTTCATGCTCGCATGGTCAGGCTCACAGTCAGTCTGTCACTTATTTTGTAGGTTATATCTGGTAATACTACAAAGTGGTATAATTCATATACACAAAGTAGAAGTAACAGAATGCAACAGAATAAGACAGCTTGCAAGTATACAGTGTTGAACCAATAGAAGAAAGTGGGTCTCTGAAGTAGGTCTTAATAATGCAATTGGTCCAGTACATTATATTGATGTCTTCTTCCAAATAACTAGCAAATGAGGAAAACTAGTGCACGGCCACCCTACTAGAAAACTATTGATCTGTGAGACTTACCAACACTAACTCATTGGTAGCTGCTTACAAGCAGGAAAGTTGCCTAGATATGATATAAATAGAATTTCAAAGGAAAGAATAAATATTCTTACATTAAACTGGAAGTCCTCAAACACCTACATGCGTGACTATTCTTCATACAGAAGATCCATAATATTGAGTTTCTGCAGCAATGCTGTTCCTCGACCCAAATGCTTGAATGGAAGGTTTCCACAGTAAAAACACAGGTTAGGGGACAGTTGTGTTGCTTCCAAGGTTTGTACCAAATACAAGTGGTTGGACAGACCTCGCAGGAAGGGACCCAGGCTCTTCAGCAACAGCCAGTACACTGAAGTGCCTCTGACGGTGAGAAGTAAGTCTGGAAATAATCTGACAGATTTACCAAATATCCAGGGGATTCTACAGAACACACTTGCTTAGGAAATTTGAATTTTTTTTTCAGAGAAGATAAAAATGATCTTCCTTCTAAGTAGACACCAAAGCTCACAAATATGTCAGTATTGAAGTTAATGAAAACAATTGAATCCTTCAGTTTAGAATCTTAGTAAAATTTGTTGTATAATCCAGTACTAGAATTGGGCAAAAGCATGGAATTCCTTATTCTTCTACTAAAATAATTACTCAAATGCTCTCTCAGCCTATCACAAAAGAGAGTGTTAAAACCAACTTAATCTTCCCTCTCCAATTATTTCTTATTTTGTCTTTTATTAGTCACAGGCGCATCAGTCACCTCAAGGATGCTTCTCTAAGATTTCCTGGAATGCTTTCACATACAAACTGTTTATTATCTCCTCTGCCTCCCAGGATCAACCCCCACCAGAAACACCCCCATCCCTACTTGGCCTTACAGTTCAATTTTAAAATACTATTTGCATATTATCAACTCAATGACTTAGGGAAAGAATGCTGCTCCAATTCAAGTTAGAAAAGGGGTTATTAATTCACCTTTAGTACAAAGTTCAACAGACTTGCATAAAATACCTGGTAGACACTAATACTTCAAAACTGAAAAAGAAAAAAAGCAACAATAAAAAACCTGACCAGTCTTCCGGTCAAATGCTCTCCCAGCCACCAAACCAAATGTCTCACCTTGACATCAACCCTGCATATCACCTGTTTCCCTCCCATGCTGCCTCATCAAGCCCCTGCACCATTCCCTCTGGCCCTCCATTTTGCCCCACATTCATTTGGTACAGGCCACATTCTCCACCATCATCTGCAGGTGTCACTGCCCCTAGGGCTTCATGGATCCGTCTAGAAGAATCTCTAGTTCTCTGTGATGCATCTCCCATCCCTCTCAGATGGGCACTTTGGGCTCCACTTAATCTAGATGACTATCTATCAGCACCCTTGCTCCTACTGTCCAGCTCCTACCTGCAGTCACAAAATCTTTTAGCCTCAAAGATGTTCAAGATTTTCTAATTATATGACACTTTCATCTATCTCTTTTCCTGTGAACTAACATAATTCTCTGTATTCATCTCCCAGGGTAAGAAGCAACAGTCTAGCTTGCTGATATTACCTTTATCTTATACCCCCAAGGTAGACTATCAGTTTCCTGAGTACTCTCTCCCCCTCCCTCTCTCTCTCTCTCTCTCTCTCTCTCTCTCTCTCTCTCTCTCTCCCTCTCTCCCTCTCTCCAGGCCAGGACTGCCTTCAGAAGATGAGCACTGGGGAATAGTTGAATTGATTTCAATTAATTCCGTATTTAACTGAATCAAGCAGAGGATGTCACAAGCTTGCATTTATAACTAAAGAGAGCACAGTTGTGCAGCTGTCCAGAGTCTCTGGGGGCCGAGGGGAATAAATGAGGAGAATCCTCAGAAGCCAGCTGACTGTGGGTCAAACCAGGTGCAAGTTGGGAAAAATTCTATAGTGAATGAAGGAAAATAAGATTCACAGTGGGGAAGAATACCAACATTCTTGCAAAGGAACCTTAAAGTATTATTTTTACGAAGAACACAGGGATCATTTCAGTTCCCTTGTTGACTAATTTGTATGTTCTTCCTACAGACACATTCAGAAAAAGACCTATTGTTTATCTCTCTGCGCACCGACACAGTACCCATTGTTTATAACTGTAATCATAGCACACATAGCTGGAAATGTGGGCTCAGGGACAAGCTGTCTCTCCCCCTCTGGGCCTTTAGACAGTGAATACTGTGTTCTTTATCTCTTATCACAGCTCTTTTGTCAAATATTTTGTGATTTCTTCCTGCAGACAAATCTGTAGTTTGTTATCAACTATAAAAATGTCCATTGCCTTGTTTTTAAACATTTAAACTTTGAGATATATGCCTCAAGATGAGTGTAAATTGAGGAGCTTGTTTCATTTCAAGATGATTTTTATTATAGTATATGAAGTCAGACTTCTTTGGCACATGTGTTCATTTGGAGCTCAGTGTCAACTTGATGAAGGTTTATTTTGTTCGTATGCACTTATACATGCTGGGGGTGTTACGCTTTCTGCCCTCAGAGCAGCAGTGGGGAGCATTTGGCAGACACTGGACAGGTGCAGAGGCCTGTGACTCTCTATAGTGTAGCTGTCACCAGATCTCCACAGCAAACCCTGGACACTTCTGCACTCCTAGGATTGCCATTTTTCCAAGTGACCCAGACTTCTTACTATTCTATAATTCATAAATGAAACCTCAAAGTTTATAGGAGATTTTAAAAAAATCTTTTAAAAAATACCCTTAATAAATAGTAACTGTTTCTCCTGATTGAGAAATTACATAGTGCCTGGCACATTTGAAGCTTTTAATTAAAATGAATATTTACAACAAAAAATAAATTTCAAACATTGGCATATAACTTCAAAGAAATTTTAAAGTATTCATTTTTATATCAGTAATAGAGTCTATAAAAAGTCTTCATGAGATACTTTATATTTTTGTAAATATAATTTATAGAACCATAATCTGTGTCTTAATCATTTTCATGAGACTTTTATTAGGTTGGAGAGTTGGTGAGAGTGAGTATTGAGACTTCCAAATGCCTAGAGGGGAGAATTTTAGCTTTGTTTTGAATTTGTTCTTAAGAGCTGATTTAAGCCTTCTGAGCTAACCTATGAAAAGTTAGGGTTAGTTCATTCCTTTACTGTCGATCCCCTAAGGTGGCTTTAATTTTCTCAAGTGTGGAAAGCCATGGAGAAGACATTCTTTCCAGCCTGGGACGGGCAGCTCTGAAGAGGAATTGCGAGCTTACCTGGAGCTTGTGCAGGAGCTTGGGCAGCCCGTGCCCTTCCTGGACTCCTGGGAGTTTAGCTGGGGAGTCCCAGTTTTGTTTAAACTTTGTATTATTTAATATGATGACTTTTTCTCCAGTGATCATTTTTGAAGTTTTTACATTCAAAGTTAAAAATTGCATAAGCTTGTCGTATTTTGAAAGTATTCCTAAAAGAATAGTGAATAAAAAATGTATTTTAAATGTAGTACATATTTTAAACATGTTGAGACGTATACAATCAGAGACTTCTCAAATCCACATTGGAGTGTGAGACTATTTCTTAATATGAATTTGATTTAATAACAAACAAGGCCATCTGTGATGCAGATTTGGCACATAAATTACAGATCCCCTTGCAAGTCGGGGACCCAGTTGTCCTTCCTCTGAGGGAGAGCTCACAGTCAGTGTCCCTGTGACTTGAGTCTTTACTTTTGATCCCCCAGAACTTAATGTCAGTCCTTTTTGTTAATCGCTCTGTTGTTCTCTACCCCTTTTCCTGCCCTTCCCTTCCTCACCCTTCTTTCTTTTTCCTTTCACATGTTTGTGTCTGATTTTTTTTTTTTTCCAAAAAAATCTTCCTGTCTTTCCCAAAGCGGGAAACTCTCAGCACCTCAAGAATGATTCCTGGATGCAGAGAGCTACATGCTTTCTGCGTATTAGCAGATTAGACCGGCAGCCAGGGTTACTGATTCTGGTCATTCTGGCAGCATGTCTATACTGCAAGGGATGACTTTTACTTTTCTAGGCGGTAGCTGCTTCACTCATCCAAATAGCCTGTTTGTGAGGGCATCAGTGTCCAAGTATTTGGAGCTACTAAAATTAGTCCTAAACTTTGGATGTGCTGGTCTGCTTGACTAGTAGGAATTAGCCTGACTGCTGAGACTAAGATGCACTCAATTTTGCTTTCAATGTCCTTGGGTTCTTCCTCCTGCTTCCTCCCATATTTCACCTCTTTCTCTTCCTTTCTATACTCTGCATGTCTTGGTCCTCAGTAAAGTGGCAGACATCAGACTTTTGGGACCCTTCCAAGTGATTCCACTCAAAAATTGGTCTCCACTGGTTACAGTACAGGATTCCCATTGCTCTCTTGCCTCCTGAACTAGTCTTCTTCAGCTTGAACTTGGTTGGAGTTGACTTCCATAGGGGTCTACCGTGGTGACCCTGAACTCTTTCTGCAATAAGAGAAACTGATGCTTCCCAAGGGGCCAGTTGAGCAGCAATTTGTCCAATCACAACAGAAAGAGCACTTTCAATGTACTGGTCCCCTCAGCCCCAGACAGATGATTGGCACTGGATTATTTCCTTATAACAAACTACTAAATGTGTTGGCTAATTATTTACTTCTTTTGTACTTATTTGAACCCCAATCTAATATTGGGCTGATTAAATCCAAAGAGAGGGCTGCTAAAGAAAAATTTAATGAAATGTACCATTCTGACCATGTTTCCAAGACTATTTGACCTTGAACTTTCTGAGCACACTTGACCAAGAGCAGAGCATTAAGCAGTCACCTCACCTGTACTTTCCACCTGTTCTCCTAACTCAGTGATTTCAAATCTGTGTAACCTCCTTTTCCAGCCACAACAGATTCCCCCCTACCATTTCCTAGAAACTCATTCTGAGATCTGTATCTTCCATGACCAAGGACAGTTCAGAGATGCTTGGCCCTTAGACTCTGAGATCTGCTCTCCTCCTCTGCTTCCTCCCTCATCGCCTTATAATGTTCTCTGCATCCAGAAATGGAGATTCTACACCTAAAGGCACCTTCCTGTTTCCCATCCCTACCACAGTTTTAGTGTCTGTGTCATCAGGTCTGACCTTTCTCTCCTTCATGACTGCTCTTTCCTTTGATCCTGCTGGCAACCCTTTTCCTGCCTCTGCCTGCAGATGTGTCTGACCTGGGCCCTCACAGTTGGACATCTTGGCCAGTTTCTCCCTTCTGCTCTCCCACCCCAATCCCAAGATTAATTTAAAAGATCGCCACATGTTTTATTCCTGCTCAGACCTTGTCTTCCTCATTGCTGGCCATTTTTCCTGGCTTGTCTCAGAGCTATATTGAAAGCAACATATGCATGGCAAAAATTTTCCTCATAGGATTAGAGTCCTGTGAAAAATTAAATGAAGATATTCATTAGAATAGGAACCACACAGTGCCTGGCCTGTGATGAGCACCTTAGGATTCTGACAAAGCAGAGTGGCAGTGACCACCACTCTCAAACAGGCCCTAGCACCTTCATTATCCCTACTAGTGACATTGTGCCTCACTGACCAACTGTACTCTAAATCAGTGGTCTTCACTCTGTCCTCCCTTCCCCCAACACTCATCTGCTCCAAAGCCTCTCACTTTCTAGGGTCGTGCCACTGTCCCTGCAGCCCCACACTGCTGTCGGACATTGGCCAAGGTGTGCTCTATGCCTTGGAGAGTAAGAAAGGAAGAGACCACCTACCTCAGCAGGATGTTTGGTGATACAAGGCAGACCTGTAACTAATGGCACCCACTTGCAGTGAGTAATGGCTTTATAAACACTTCCTACTATTGGCATATGGAATAGACTCTTGTGGGAAACCTCAGTGATAGATTTCATGGAAGATTAGATAGTCACCTATTATATTCTACAACCAAGAAACCAAGACATAGGTAAAAATAAGTATACCTATACGTGACATAAGACCTGGGATGAGGAGATATTCAAAAGAATGATGGAAGGCTGGACAGACAGACAGGGAGACAGCTGATAACTAGGTAGGTAAATAAGTAGAAAGATAGTTAAAAACTGAAACCACAGTGTTTAAAATAATTTCCTTTCCACTAGAAAATAAATACATATATGACTAACAGATATTTAATTTTTACAGTAAGAAATTTTCCTTTGAAAAATAGTTACAACTGGCTTCCCATTTGTACTAATCAATTTTGATCCTTGTGGACCCTTTTCAGTACTCTCAGCTGTGGTAGGACACTACAAGTCTATTTTCAAAAACCGTTAGCTGTGAAAGAAGAAAAAGATATCATCCATAAATGCTTTTGTCTATAAATATGTCATCAAAATAGAGTCCCACCCACCCACTGTTCCCATGAAACTGATGACTATTTTCTATTCTTATTTTAAATTTCTCTCTTTCCCTTTGCTATTAAGGAAACTGACAAAGAAATGATTTGGAGCAAGGACTATCTTATCTTTCAAAGGGACATCAAACTAGCTACATCCAAATGGAAATTTAAAATAACAAATTTTCCAGTTCATGTCAGAGGCACAAAACAAAATACAAAAGTGATGTCATGTAAAGAATTTGAAACTTATAAGACAGCATACAAAAATATCATGACTTTACTATCATTATTGGGAAGAGGTTCAGAAATATATATTTTTCTGACTCCCATTATCATGCTAATATAGGATATAATGAAAAAATACAGCAAATGTTTACTTTTGTTAAAATTATGACACTAAAAAAACACATTTCCATTAATCCCCCTCAATATACCCTCACTTTGGCTGGATTTACCCACTGTTCTTACCACTCTCTGAGGTGGTCCTGGAAGCCCTCTTTCATAAGTGTTTTTAGTTGCACTATCCTGGCTGCTTTAATGTTCTTAATTGACTCAAACTGTTGAGCTTTTATAGTCATTCTGACTTGCGGAAGAGCGGGAGTTGTGCGGCACTAGATTTCATGAAGAAGGTGGATGAGGATGTGCTGAAATGTGTTATGCACCTGCCTTTCAATGGGATAGCACTCAGCAGCACTCACTGGTAAGAAGCTCAAGAAAGACTTCTACAACTGTTTAATACAGTGGCAAGAAGCTGAGAAAATAAGGTTTGAAGTGAAAAAGAATGTCTTGAAGGGAGTTAGTAGCCATGGTGTTTTACTGTAATTAAAAAAAATGCACAATGTTCACCTCATTTTTTGATCATCCTTGTATGTGTTAGTCTGGAGAGAACTAAATTTAATGTAAAACCTTTTATCTAATAATACACTTTCCTTTTTTGAAATATCATTTTTGCCTAGACTTGGACATATTTTAACCAAATGACTAGAACTATATTTTCACTAAAATGATTTTCAAACTTTTAACATAATTCACATTACCTGCTTTGATGGTGAGAAACACCTTTTGCAAATATAGTAATTAAATGCTCAGAAACCTAAAAATATTATCTTCAAAGGTAAGAATGCGCCATTTTTTCAAAAGCCAGTGCCAACTACCTAGCCTCTAGTGAAAAAATAATGGCTGTCTCCACAGTACCCAGCACACATGAAGAGTATGTGCTGACCCATCTTTCTGTGGTTTATCTCTTGGTGCTCGCATTTGCAGGAAGGGAAGGTATTACTGCCCTTTACAAATGGTTATAATGAGGCTCAGAGATGCAAAGCTCCTTGCCCAAGGTCACACAGCGGGATCTGCAGCATCCAAATACAAAGGCAGGCTACCCGCCCAAGTCCAAGTTCCAGAGCATTGTGCAGTAGGAATTGTTACTCTCTTGCTGACTGCAGAAGCCCAGCATCTGCCCCAGAGGCCCATCATTACCAGACTTAATAATCATACGTGAGTGAATAAATAACCACTGGTCAGGTCAAAGGACGTAGCCAGCCTCGGAGCACTGTCCAGATGTTTTCTTCCTTAGCTGACCTGCAGTCTGATCTGTGCAGCTCATGCTCATTCAGGGTGAACCAGCAATTCTGCCTCAGTTTCTCCAGAGGCTGTTAGTGGAACCGCAGCTCAAGAGCTCGTGTCAGCCTTTGCTAAGGAACAAGCAGCACTTTCACTATGTTCATCGTCTCAGCACCGGTTGAAAGAAGTTCTGTTATTGCCCCCATTTTCCATTGTGGAAGCTGAAGCACAGAGTTTGGGTGTCTCGGTCACACCAGCAGAAAATGGCAGATCCAAGATTCAAAATCTAAGTCGTGTAGCTGGAAAGGACGCACCCTGGTGAAGGGGGCCAGGTGCCTAATGCTTCTTGGAGAAGAGGAAGGAATCAAAAATATGGTGAGACTGGGTGCAACAGTGAAAGGATGCAGGAGGGGAGAGCGCCATTCCCTCCAACTTTTCCCCAGAACTCAATGTCCAACTTTTTCCCAGGCAACCTCTATCCTGTGTGCTTCATGCATGTACATATATGTGTGTGTATCAGTGTATGTACATGTACACACATATGTATACAGCTAAGGATATGGATATGATAGAGTATATGTGTCTCAGTGTATTCACTAGTGTCTTGAACATTTTAAACTTTATCATATATGTGTATTTCTCAAGACTTGCCTGAAGATGGAAGACATTTAATAATTGAGGAATAGAAAGTGACAAGCATTCATTTCTTTAATTTAAAAGTATAATCAGAGATGCGGTACTTGGAAAGGCAAAAAGGAAAGAAATTTGCTTTGATAAAGACTGACAACTGGAAGCTCTTCTGTTCATCTTTGTCAGCTTTCAATTCTGAGGGTACTTTTTATTTCATGTATTTGTGCTAATATATATATATATATACAATATTATATAATATAATAATATATCTATTATATATATAAATGCTTAAAGAAAAGGGAACTGTTTTTTTTCTAATAGGAAAAAGGGAAAGTCCTAGACCTCTTAGGTCCCTTATAATCCTTGTCTTGAAGCTCAGTAGCAGGGATTCTGGCACTCCCTCAGAATGAGACCATCCTGTCACACTGTGCCAATGGTTATTGATTTTGTGATCCATAATGTTTGCATGACCTCAGTCTAAGGCAAACAGTGTTAACCTTGGATTCTAAGCACCAAGGGTACGGACGTGGGCACGCGTCACATACTTCTCAGTGCATGCATACTTTCCGAACAGCACACAGCCGTGAGTAGGAGAGGGAAAGATTGAATTTCATGAGTAGCATTCCAGATGCATTGATAGAACTGCTCCAAGAGCCTTTTCTGTAAGCGAGGGTAGATTTTAACCTTTCTGTGTTCAGAGCGAGGCCACTAGGTCATGATGCTTGGTGAACCAGTGAAGAGTAGAAGTCTTCTCTAGTTTTAACACTCCTGTGGCTGGCACTTTAGATATCTCTTCAGTAGACTGACCAACGCTCCCAATGCACTTGGGACTGAAGAATTTACCGAAACACAGGACTTCAGTGCTAATCCAAGATGCTGGTTGCCTACTCCTGCCTGTGTGTGTCTGCGTTCGCCGGCCTGGTGTGCGGAGATGGTTGAGATCCTGCGCCTGGGCTGGGACAGCAGAACAGAGCTCCTCTCTAGGTCAGGATCTGTGTGTTCTCTCTCCCTTTCTTATTTCTGATTTTCGTCCAGCCAAGGTTTCTTATGTTCTGTAAAACATGAGTTTTTCATGTGGCACTTATTATTTCTCACTTTATAATATATTAAACAGCTATAGGAAGGCTAAAGAGATGGTGACATATGGGAAAATACTCTTTCTGAAAAAAAAATACTTTAACAGAATTAGTGAACACTTTGAGCTTGCAGAGTTTGTCACAAATCCATTTCCATTTCATTACAGTACATGTATTTGATCCTAATCCATTTTGAAGAGTATCTGTAAGTTTTTTTAAAAACCAGGAAGCTATGAGTCAGGCCACAGATTTCTCTGGGTTCTGCCACTATAATATGCATTATGTCCCAATTTATTTAAAACACGAATTGTAAAAGATAGTTAGTTGTTCCTGATCTCCTGAACTTCTTCTCTGTCCTGGGGTGCCCTCCCCTAGACCCTGCACAAGGCCCTGCTCACAACCTATGGCATGAAGTGAGACGAGCAGAGACATCCCATTCACTCACCTCTTTGTTAGCACCTTCTGCCACAATTCAAACCAACACATTCTTGCAACCAGTCACCAGTGACTGGGGGAAGAGAAAGGAGCAAGCCATGGGCCCCACACTCGTGGGTGTCTCATGGGTTTGACTGCTCCTTAGGACCCTGAGCCTGTTCATTGGATGCTAAACCTCAGAACACTACTTGGACTGTACGGTGGAACCAATAACTGTGACAGTTTCCTCATGTACAAAATGGGAAGTTACAGTGACAGAAGATGTGCTCAGACCTCTCTGAAACCAAAGCATGTTGCAAACTTTCCACTGTTTTCGGCATTCATCCTTAGGAGATATAGACCTGCATTCCCGGATGTTGGGGAGGTCCGCCATGAGGCAGGTGCAGGGAGTGCAAAGGAGGAAGCAGCTGTGACTCTGAGGCTCTCAGACAGGGACCCAGGACTGGAGCTGGAAGGGCAAGAAAGAGTTAAAGCAGCAAACAGAGGCTGAGGCATCTCAGGAACAGGCCTGTGGGGAGGCCACAGGAAGGACAGCTCAAAAACAGGGGACCTACAGACAGATAGGGAGAGATATGAGCAGGCTGGGGATCCCCAGTAAGGGCAGTGCCAGGGAGAAGGGGAGAGGGGCGGCCGGGAGACACCAAGGGAGATAGTATACGTGTCCACTGCCGGAGAGTTAAAAAAAAAAATGAAATCATAACCAAGGATAAAATTAGGATTAAATCTTAGTGGAGTGTCTCAGGCAGTGAACGATCTCTGAGCCCATCGCCAGTCCAGTGCACTGCCATTCCTGTCCTTCACCACTGTTAAAGACACAGAGATATAAATATATATGTTCGTATAAATGTGTGTGTCTGTACATTATAGATTCAGATTTTTATCCCCATGTTTTCCCACATTCTGCCAACAGTAATAGAACAAGTTATATAAACTGCCACAAACTGTCAACTTTTCAGGATTCTCCATTCTCAGAGTTCAAAGAGAAGTAGTTGCAATGAAGGTTTTCATATTGAAATGAGAAGCTGTAAACTAAGCTAACCTAGACAGGCCTCCAGCAAATAGATCTTGGATTGATTCCTCGCCTGAGATTTATCTAAGCAATTCATATCAGAAAATGAAATTAAATATATATGTTTTTGCCTAAATCCCCTGGATATTGAGAAAAGACCAGATTATCTGGGTTTCCCTAAGTGCTTTTGCATAATGTGATAAATGAAGACCACTGAAGATGTGCTTAGAAGGCCGGATCTCAAGCCAGACCTCGGGATTCCATCTGCAGCGCCTTTTTCATCTCGTCCTTCTGGTGGCGTTGGGGAGGTCAAAAGCAGGCAACGTGAGAAGGCGCAGAGGTTGGGGCACTGTGGGGGCCACACAGTCTGCTCCATGTGTCGTGGAGCTCGCGCCATTCTGAAGTGATGAGACCCCCACGCGGCGCTTCCCTCTGCCCTGCGCCCCGCCCCCGCCCTGGCTCGGCCACTCAGCCCGGGGCATTTCACTTAAGTACCGGAGCTGAAGGAGGCCCGCTCACTTGCCTCAAACGCATAGTCTCTGAAGATGTGTTTTGATAGGGAAAGAACCTTCATTTGCCTCCGTATTTGGTTGATGGCGTTTCTTCTCTCCCAGTTCATTAGCTCACACAGCAACTGCTGCAGCGTGCATCACGCTTCCTCATGCCCGCAGGGAGGAGATAATTCTGCTGTTTTTGAGTCAGTGGGACAATGATGGCAAATTCCAGGCTTATTAAAAAGCATGGTGTCGCCCGCTCATCAGGAAGAGCCACAGGCAGTGGACCAGCACTACTCTGGTCTTGTGGCTTTACAAGACTAATTACTTTTAAGAGAAAATGAGAAGTTACCTGTCGCGGACGTGACGAATGAAAAGGCTCTTTGCAGGCAACAGAAGTTGCGACAAATGGTTCGGTGCACGTTTTACGCTGGGTTTCACAAATCATATCCGGTGTAGTTTCACAGCATTTCATACCTGAGGGAGGTGTAGCCGGGTTGTAATTAGTCTGCGGAAGATGCGGATAGACGTGTGCGCAGATAGTCAGGGCTGCCGCTACACTTTCATGATAAGTAGTGATTTCTAAGAAAAGCCATGATTAACTTTGAAACAAGCTAAAAACTAGAGTGCTATCCAACTCGAATTCTGTGATAGGGTCTGGGAGTTTCTTAGCGCTAAAGGGATAAATCTTTATCACTTCACTAAAGCGCACAGGCAACAGTATTTGGAGATATTTACCAGAAGGTGTGAGATAGGGTTGTTAACATCAGCTCAGTCCCTAGAAAAATTTCCCTAACAGAGTATTCACGTGTTTTAATGAAAACTGATAACCCACTGAGTTCCAAATCCTTTTATTATAAATTCTAATCTACCTTTATATCATTACTGTATTCAGTTTCCCCTAAATTTATGAGTTAGTATAAAAATGCTCCCCAAGCTGGGCATAATGGCTCAAGACTGTAATCTCAGCCCTGGGGAGGCAGAGGCCGGAGGACTGCCACAAGTTCAAGGCCAGCCTGGGGTAGATAGTGAGTTCAGTGTCAGCCTGAACTAGAGAGCAAGACCTGACTAAAAAAACTTAAAAAAAAAAAAAAACTCTCCCTTTTCCCCTCAGATTAGTATTTTTCTGTATTTGAATGTTTCCGGTTTAAAATTTTAAGTTCTTTTTTTTTTTTTTTAGTACTGGTGACTGAACCCAGGACCTTTACACTGAGCCACATCTCCAGCCCTTGTTTATTTTTCATTTGAGATAGGATCTCACTAAATCACTAAGTTACCAAACTAAGCTTGAACTTCCCATCCTCCTGCCTCAGTGTCCCAGAGTGAAGACATTCAGTACCACATGCGTTTTATAAGGAAAACATTAGCAAAATGGAGTACCCAGTGGTGTGTTTGCTCCTGGCCTTTTCTCCCACTTCTACCAATCACAAGGGGACATCAGATCTGGAGCCGTGATCCACGAAAGACCTAGAAACTGGGAAATGGAGAACCAAGTAGTGGGGTGAACCCGCAACTAGAGCATCCCTGTAGGTTTTTCAGGAGCTGAGAAAGGGGAGAAATCAAAGGTCATTATGCTTCATCCCATGGAGAAGGGGCGGAGAGAGAAGCAAGGACGCTCAAAGAGGACCGGAACAAACAGAATGGGCTATAAACAGACTGTGGTAGCTTGTGGGAGGGTCAGGCAAGAGAATCACAAGATCAAGCACAATTTGAATGAATTGGTGACTTAACAAGAGCCTCTCTAAAAATAAAAAAATCTGGAGATGTAGCTCAGTGGAAAAGCCCTGGGTTCAAGCCTAAGTACGGAGGGAGGGAGGGAGGACAACAGAAGTTGTTTTTTGTTTTGTTTTGTTTTGTTTTGTTTCTCTCTCTTAAGTGTTTCCAAAAGAAGCTACGTCACAAATTACCGCAAATCTAGATTAGGGGTTAAATTCTCATAGAGAGAAAGAAATGCAAATTAAGATCTTAGCTCTGGAAACATAGTTGAGAAAACATGCTAATATTTGCCTCATTTTTTTTCTGAGCCTTAAAATACTGTAGCCTGGGTTTTCTTCTTTTTTCATAATTTACATGTATTTTTAGTTTACCAGATTGGTCAGTATTGAACCCTTCTCTAGAATTCTAATTCTTTTCTTTCATAAATTGTAAATATTCATCAGTATATCAACATTCTGACATTTTTTACATTATACTTTTGTCTTTATTTTTCATATTTTTCTTTTTTTCCTTCCTTAATATTCTGACTTTTTCAAAAATACTATTGAAAGTGAGGAAGTTCTTTAAATGATTATTTTAGGAACACAAGAAAACAGATTACTTTGAGATCTACTGCTCCATACCATTTTTGTCTTACTGAGAAAGTATATCCTTCTTGTTGAAAGTATTCTGTGCTCTCCTTATTTTTGTACATTATTTAGGGCTTGGTCTCTGCCTGCTAAAATGAGAATAATGACCACTTCCACTTCCCAGTATGTCTGCCAAATAGAACAGGTGACATAAATGTTTCGAGAGTCTAAAAGAAATGTTCACTGAGTAAAGAAATGAAGGTATAGAGCTCCAAATTTGCAACATATAAGTAAACACAGCCTCCAGAATGACTGAAATCAATTATAATTTTCAGAAAAATCCTGAGTTCATTGTATATCTGGCATTTCCACTTTATATGTGAGAATAGCGCACTTATTTTCTGTTTCCTCATTACAGGATGAGATGTTTAAGAGAGGCATTTTTCAGACTCAAACCCCTACCACTTGGCATTGCCCAGGACACAGGAGCACAGATGAGAGGCTGGTCCATTTGGTATTATATTAAAATGCATGCTTCTAATTCCTTCCTGCAAAATTAATATAAGATTACCAAGATCCAAAAATGTCTCTTTTGAAGAAAGTGGAATAATTAGTATCCATACATTTATTTTTGCAATAAAATGAAGAATCGCTGTTCACACAAGCTCCTGCTGCTGAACACAGAGCGAGTGTGCTTGTCTTCGGAAAGGCAAGCTCTCAATCTGCAGCGCCATATGGGTGTCGCTGAGGAGGAGTAGGGACTTGGGCTGCAAAGCTGTCAGGCATTGAGAGCATATGGAAGTGGCCTGTTTGGGGCCACAGACTGTCGGTGGTGCTTCCTTTTCTCTTCACAGTTGTCTAACATATTGCCACTGTCTACACGAGCATAACTTAATAGCCAATTTGAATTCCATTGTAGTTAAACTGATGTTATCCTGTTAGTAAACCGGCTTATAGCACATAATCCAGTCCACAGATTATTTTCGCTGTATTTTCTACACAAAGCAAATACACTGTAAAGAATAGAAACAATTTATATCCACAGATTATTCTTGAGCTTTTCTTTTCTTTTCTGCTACTTTCTTTTCCTGAGACATAATGTGGTACATTTCATCAACAGAATGAAAATGACGATGAGAGCATAGCATACAAACTAGAACAAGGAAGATGGCATACAGCAAAATCAAGCTAAATGTTTCTTTTGTAGAAAAAGAGTATGGTGGGATTATCATTCTTGAAATTAGCATCTTCTCCATAGTAGTTAATCAGTTTTGTCAAAAAATTTTCAGAGATAAATTAACAAATACACATTTTAGTTCGCTATTTTAATATTGCCTTTAGGCTAGTTGGACTGACTATAATTTTGAATTCCAGTCCTTTGTTGGTATAACTTCCTAGAATTTTAATAAAGTGACTATTCCAAATACTATTAAAATATTACTAATATCTTTCCAATGTCTGCATTCTTCATGTGGAAGTGTGAACTAATTTGGAGAAAGGAATAGTTCTATACATACATTTCATTAATATAAATATCCTCCTTATTCTGTGCAAATTAACTTCTCTTGGAATTGATGTTACAACATCAACAAAAGAAACATACCTTTCTACCAAATATTTTTTGTCTAATACCTAATTATTAAGCAGAAAAATTTATTTGCCAAGGTGAAGAGCTCTTTTTTCTCCTAACTACTCTATTTTTCCCTTTTGTATTGGACTTCTTTAAAAAGAGATCTAATAGGAATGGTTGGACAAACTGGTGTTCCTGTAGCTACAAATAGAAGCACAAGTCAAAGTAATCTATAGCCTGGCACCCTGATTCATTTACTAAATAAGGTAGTGAGCAATATGAGGTACATTCCTCTGACACCTTCCACTGTTAAAAAGGAGCTGGGTGGCTTCAGTAATGAAAGTGCACCATGAACTATTGTTAGCATTTGTCAGGAGACGTGATGAGTGGCCCTGAAATAGAGCATCTTATCATCCCAATTTCTCAGTAACCTTAATAAAGAGGAGTTGGAGTGGATCTAACCGTAATTAATGTGACAGCCCACGTTACTATGACAGTGGAATTTTGCAAAGAGATCAGAAGGTGGATTTGGGTTGAAAGTACTTGTAAGTTGATCTAGCATTTTATATTTCATTAATCAATTCCTAAATCTATTTTTTAAAGCTATAGTGAATGGTCAGGTATAAAGGAGAGATTGAGTGATATAAACAAGAAATAATTGTTAATATCGATAGGTTATGCTACAAAGATTACCTAATTTCACAGATGAGGGTAGCACAAAATGAGACAACTGGTGCAGAATGTTTATTCTAAAAGAATATTAGGATCTTACTGAGTTTCTTAATTTCCTTCGTATTGATTTTTCCCTAATGGGTGGGATAATACTTCCAGTTAATACTTCCACAAGGCCATCACATTCAAACTATAATTTGATATGAAGCATATAACACAAAGGAAATATTCTGTACTAAATTAACAACTGTAAAGTGGTCAAGATCGCTCACTCCATCTATCTAGCATGCACAAACATACCTTCATATTTTTTGAAGAAACAACCACTGCCACTCAGCAGTGGGCAAGGCTATGATAGTTGTTAAAAATGAACACTTCTTTTCACAGGAACAGTGTGGATTCTTTGAGCTGAACCCATAAAAGTCAGGCCCCAGAATATCACACTGTGCCTGAGGACCCCAGTCCACCATTGCTGGTAAACGTCCCTGTGAGGCCTGGGATTACTGTGAAGCATGTTAGCTATGCTCCTGCGAGGTGCACCTTATTCTTCTACATGTTTAAAAATCTACTACAGTTAAAGTAGCACTCAGAGAAGTGATAGTCATAGAAATACAGAGGTGAAAACCCAGCATACCAGAGTAATTCACTGCTCTCCAATGGACCCTACATGTGACCCAAATACATTCCTCCTGAAGTATTTATAGGATACCTATCCAGGAAATATAGATATTTTTATACCAAGGTCTTATCTAAGCCATAATGCACAATATCCTTCTAGAACATAATATAGAGCCAAGTCATCAGTGGTGCACAATAATTCTTGGACGTGAAGACAAAGATAACCACTGTCTCTGGAATGAGACAGAGATCACTTGAGTGGACAGAGTACTAGTCACTGACTGAGGGGGTCCAGCCCCTGGTAGGCCAACACCCATAAGCTCTGAGCAATCCCTTCTTCCATAACACATGCACAGTGCCTAGGGCAGAGCTGTTGAAGAGGTTACCTTGGCACAGTAAAGCAGCCATCACATGTCCAGATCCTGGGAGTGAAATGTTAACCACATACAGAGACACTGGGAATAAAACAGTATCTTTTGTGCTGTTCCCAGTTTGTACCAAGGGGGTACAACCTTTAATTTTCAAAAAGAAATTTCCTCCTCCATACCATGACAAATGTAGGAGATATGAAATTAGAAACAGCAAGATGTTGAAATCAGTGAATATCCATTCTAAGTGGGTGGGGAGGCAGCTTATTTAGTCCATTTCAGAACATCTAAATGTGACCTTGTCAACTCTTATAATTTTATGTCGCATTTAATCAGACTTTAAACAGACCTGAAGTTTCATAAAATGTAAAAATTTCTTCCTTCCAGGAAGAGTGACTTAATAAAAATCTTCATTACTCCACTGGAAGCTTCCTCCATGACACTAAATGTCTTCTCATAGGCTTACATGATGGGTTCTCATCAGACTACTGTCTTTTTTAAAAAATTCCCTTTGGCTCCACATAGCCGTTATGACAGCAACACTTAAAGCTGACCCTTTTTTTTTTTTTTTTTTTTTTTAGCAGAGTTAGAAACTCTCCTCCAGGCACTGTGGTGATTCTTTAATGCTTATGTGCAAACTATCAATGGCTTCACATTTCACAGGAAGCTTTCATAATTTTATGCACCATTCCACCAGTAGTTTGACCAAAACATTCTGCTTAGGTTTCAGGGGTGCTCTCCATGAGCACAGGGCTTTTGTTGTTCTGTTTTGCTTTGTTTTGTTATGTGGTACTGGAGATTGAACTCAGGGCCATTGAGCTGCATCCACAGTCCATTTCTATCTTGTATTTTGAGACTGTGTCTCCCTAAGACAACAAGTTGCAAGGCTCAGACTTATAATACTCTTGCCTCAGTCTCTCAGAGCACTGGGGTTACAGGTATGTAGCACCGTGGCCAGGTTAGAGTTGCTGTTTTAGGGCAGGAGATGTAGTTCAGTGGAACTGTGCCTACCAGGTAAGCATGAGGTTCTGAGTTCAATCCCTGATACAATATATATATATATATACATACATACACATACATACATACATACAGTTGCTGGTTTATGGAAACAGAAACTTGAGGTAAATTCAAGTAATTATCATAAAACTTCCAGTGCTAACAGTTTTTTTTTAATTCTCTGTACCAGTAACACAGAGATGTAAAGCTTACATGCACATAGATTTTTCATGAGAATTTAGACCTTACCATATTTGACTGCATAATTTATAACAAAATCTATTCATTCCTCTATAAAATGTTACTTTGATTAAAAAAACAAGTAACTTACTTCTTGTAAAAACAAATCTGATGTGATTCTCAGCATTTAAATCAATCATGCTGAGTGAAATGTCTCATAAGAATATTTTGCTTAATAGGGTCTTTATCTTAGTGTTAAAAGAAGTTCTGGGCTCCTGCTCTTCTGCCATGACACGTCTGAGCTGCTTGGCTTTGTGGTCCTCCAGAGCCGAGTCTGGAAGTAGGAAAATAAGCGCTCAGGTGCTGAGGGTCTGGAGGAGGGTAACTTTGTGTGGTCTCCTGCTTGTCCTCTTCCTCAGTGACTGAGTCACAGCCTCCAAGTGGAGCCCACACAGTTTTCATCTCCTGTGGTGACAGTTTATGGCAATCTAGAGAGGAATGTGGAGCCCACAGGAGAGGAGAGGGCATCTGTGTGTTGGGGAAGCAGTGCCCGTGATGCCAGGGATTCACCAGAATGTTAAGTAAGCTTCTGTGTTGGGTGGAGATAGGCAAAGGGAGTGATAGTGATGGGAATACTGTTGTATACAGCAGAGACAGAAAGAGTAAATATAAAAGACAGAGGGAGCCAAATATAGAAAGGCATAGAATAAGAATATATCCCAGAGTGTTGGATTAAAACTAGAGATATAGTGTGAACTAATGATATCAGAGAGAGAGAGAAAAGAGGGATTGGTTAATTATCTATAATTAATAAATTACACATGGTTCTGTGTATGTATCCACTGAGAAAGTGAAGGAGTAGTGATATCCTCAAGATGGAGGAGCATGATGTTTGGAAACAAAACCCAGGTACTGGAGAAGTTCATTATCTTGGGGATATTACTATGCTTTGGCCTTCTCAATGGATACAACTTTATCTAGTATGGAACTCTTTTGTGAAGTTTTGATGTTGTTATACATCACAACACTTTTCTTTCTTGAAAAAAGCATTCTGGAGTCCTCTGTCTTTAATAGGGTTTAAGTTGGATTAAATAAGAATGTGATATTTTCATGGAAAGTTAGAGTAATTCACTTCTGAAACCATCATGGAATAGCATTACTTTCAGTTAACTTCTTAATTATTTTGGAGAAATTACTCATTGTTACAATGCTATGTTTTCTGTCTTATATAATATCAGCTTAGTAGATTCTGTTCTCCTTGACTCAATATTCATTGATGCCATTAACCTTGTGCTAAATTCAGAAAAGATGATGCTCTAGGGAAATATGATGATTTTAGTTTTAAATGTGTTGAGTTTAAAATGCTGATGGGACATCAAAGTGGAAACAAATGTCCAGTAAGAAAGCAGAAAACACATCTTTGAGACATCTGTGAGTGCTCTGGGCCAGAAGGAGCCCCACATAGCTATGATGCCTATCAAACTGACCCAAGGTAAACAAAGAACGGAAGACAAATCACCACCAGGAGGGGACATTCTCACACTTGGAGGAGTGAGAGAGGCCTGCAGGCACAATGGGAGAGGCAGGGGAGCATGTGAGGAGCAAGGGGCCCAGATGTCACCTGCTTCAGAAAGAATGAATGGGAGCACTTGATGAGGAGCTGCCAGGCTCCCCATTCAGGAGTCACTAGCATTGGCCATAGCAAAAGTACTTTCAGTGGGTGTTTGAGGTAATGCCCTGGATGCCTGTGAAGCAAATACAAGATGATGATCTCAAGCAGCAAGAATAGGAGACTCTTATCAGAAACTTGGCGGGAAAGAGGAAGCTTCCAGGAGTTTGAAGGAATTTTCAAAACCATTTCTCAGCTGAACACAAGACATGTGGATTATTTTCCCTCTTTCCTGTGTCCAGAAATGTAGGCTGAAGAACAACAGTTTTTTCTGCCTGGTCTACATCTTCTAGAGAGCTGCTGATCATAAAAAGCACCTAGAGCCGCTTTACCAGTAGCCTTAAAGGACAGGGACAGCAAGGCAAGCGAAGAACAAGGGCAAGTGCAGCAAAATGGCACCTTCTCCCCAGGGGAGGGCAAGACAGGCATAGGGCAGAGATGGAATCCAAGTGGTTTTCACATCACCAAGAGGCTGAGCCAGGAGAATTTACAGCCTGTGGAAGAGGAAGTGGAAGAGCAGCAGGGGGCCGTTAGATCTCTGAGACTGCCAATGAGACAAAAGGAGAAGAAAAACTAACAAGGAAAACTCCAGGCAAGATTCTTGGAAAAATACTCACAAATGCTAAAAACCCATATTTAGTGTAGAGCTGGGCTAGCTGAGAAATATAAAAGGAAATTGAAATGCTAATTAGATTTTGATGGTTTAGGAAAATAGAGTCTGACTGCTTCGAGGATCCTTCAACAAACACCATCCACCCACCCTCTAGTCACCCCACTTGTGAACAAACACACACACAGGCACACACACACAGAGACACGACTTTGTAATCCTGGGAAAGGCTGTCATGCTTGGAAACAATGCTATATTTTCTCTCCACTTGTAGATCAATTTATAGTAATTACTTACATGTAAGGAATCATCTTCCAAGAACAAAGCCACCTATTATTTAAGGTTCTGCTGTCATTAACTAGCATTATAACTTTATAATATTCAGTTTTCTTGCTTTCAACTTTCATTGTCTCATTAAATCCTTCAATAATTCATATAAAACCTTAGGGACTTCATATGTACACTCTCTTAAGTGAACTCCATTCCTCAGTTTTTCTAATAAATTTGTTTCTATTTTCATAAGAAGATAGAACCTCTCACATGAGAACTGCCACATCCTACTATCAAAAAAATACATCATCAGTTTGCTCTTCCTCATCCTTGTTACCTCTTGGTGCCCACAAAGTCAAGACTCAGACCTTTTCTTCTCCAGCCACAATCTTTCAATAATCTATAGTTTGTGGTTCTCCCCATGGACAGCGTTTCCCTGCCCAGGCCACTGGAAACTATCTTCAGACTCTTTATCACAATTTGGAAATTGAGCAGGAGATTAGGACCACTACTCAATATCCTATGATGTGTGGATGGCTCATGACAAAAACTCATGCGGGCACCAAATACTCACACTGCCAGCCCTGTGGAGAAATTTCATTCTTGTCTCTGATTTTAATCCATTTAATATGCCACTGAGTCCCAGGTTTGTACATTCAGACTTTTAACTATCTATCTAATTTTCATGCCGACTGTCTGCTCTGCTCAATCCACTCATGTGCTTGGGCTACTTAAGCGACTGGCACAAATCCTTTATTTCCCCCTAAAGTCCACTCTTTGATCATTTCCATCTCAGCCAACAGTACTAGCTATTCAGGCCAAAAACTTAAAGGTCATTTTATATCCTTCCCTAATCCTTGTAGGATACAGCCTACCCATCAGCCGGTCTCACTGGGCCTAACTTCAAAACACAGCCTGATGCTGGTCATATCCCATTAATCCCAAGTGTATCTTCCCACACCTCCTCCTCTTCTCTTAATCTCTCTCTCTCTCTCTCTCTCTCTCTCTCTCCCCCCTTCTTTTCCTCCCTTCTTCCTCCTCTTCCTCTCTCTCTTTTTCAGTCTTGTACCTGGAATGGTCTCCTACTTCCTCTTCTTGTCTCCACTATTAATTCCCAAAAGATATATTCTCTATTCAATATCCAGAGTGATCTTTTCAGTAAATAAATAACATGACACTATTTGCTTGCTCAATACTTGCATGGTGTCTAATTGCACTAAGAATGAAATCTACTACTTCATGCACAGTGGTATCTGCCTATGGCCACCATTACATTCTTACCATCTTTGCTCTCATGCCACTCGATGCCATCCTCCCTCCCTGGCTGTACCTTGGAGGCACCAAGGTGACTGCACGTTCAAGGCCTTCACAGGTTTCATACTCTCTGCCTGGAGCATCTCTCCCTCGACCCATCAAAAGGTGCACATCCTTGTCCAGGTCTGTGAAACACCTTTTCCTGCAAAGGCTTCATCCTTTTCAGGGCACTCTATATAATTCCTTTCTTTTGCTCTACAAAACACATCACTATGTGAATGCGGATCATCTGCAATGAGCTCCTTACTCTCTCCTCTCAGCAATGTGAGCTCCATTCCAGGGCAGGACATTGTGTTTTCCTGCTACCCAGATGCCTATGATCTGGAACAGAGTTGCACAAAGAGGGATTCGTGTGTAGGTGGAGTCAATTATGCCTCTTCTGCTACAGCCTGAGTCAGCAAGAGGGACTGGAGGAGGGGGAGTAACAAAAGGAGCGAGCTGCTCCATCTATGTAGTTGTAAGTATAAAGAGCTTTTCAACAATCTCCTCTGTCCTGGAGTGTGGTTGGGGCCTCATCCCATGTATCCTGACATCCTGGGACATTGGCAGCGAGACCTAATGCTAAGCTGGCACAGGTGGGGCTAAGAATAGACTCATGCCATGCCTCCCCCACCCTATAATAGACAAGAACAGAGTGGGATGTAGAATTAAAAGCCCTACTCCGAGTCAGAGAAAAGGGCAAGAAAACATAGTGGTTTTGAAAATGCATAGAAAGCCAGAAGTTTTTCCATGATATATTATGTCAACCTGAATTTTTAAAATGCACCTTAATATCTAAAAATAAAGGACAAAAATCTAATGCCAACAAGTAGATATTTGTGACTTGGATATTGTTTCATACCTTAAATGATATCACTTAGGAGAATGTCTATGGAAGTCAGATGTTGATGCTTCTTTTTTGTATGCTACAAAGGAAGTATGTATAGGATATGGGCTGAAGACCCAAAGTTGCAGGGTGATGGTGGTAGGGACTTTGCCTTCACTTCCAGGCCTGGGTATACAGCACAGCAGAGGACTGAGGACCCACCTCTGGGGGCTCACATGATGAGGCCATTAGGAGTTGGAAGTATGTTTTCTAATCAACAACTCTGAGATCTGCCAAATCTGCTTGTACACATGAAAATCTGGACAGGTTACATTCTGGCCATGTACTTACATTGGGATACAGTTCAGGAGACACTGAGCCCAGAGTCTGAGAAACATTTTTTCTGAATAAAGCAAGTTGTCGAGCTGATAAAATTATGACAACATGCTGTTAAATAATTTTTAAATTTTTCATTGTAAAATACGTGTTAATTCAAAAGTCAAGAAAGCTGATCCACTTAAAAAAATAAAACTATGTTAGTATGTAAATGTTGCTGAATCTAGTGGGACTATTCAGGGAATAATGGTCCTCCACAATGACAGGCAGTCAACTGTGTCACTGAAAGTGCTCCGTGGATACAAGCCAGGGGCACATATCAGAAGAATGCATGAAACACCCCCATGAGCACTATTTTATACAGATTCACAAATAACAACTGTAGGAGGTGGAATTGTTAGCCATCCTACAAGAGCTGAGGCATTTGTCCAGTCGGCCATATGAAGAAAAATCAAAGAAATCTGAATAATTGAGAAATACTGTGAACTATGCATAAACAGACACTGACATGGAAATATTTATAAATATTAACATGTAAACTGCTATTTCCAAACTGCATGTATCTCAAGTAATTAAGAAAATTGACTGCAACATTAAGTATACTATTTTTTTTAAAAAAAATCACATAGTGGTAAAGTAATATCAAAATGCCATAAAGTTAATGATTACTGAGCTCCAAAAGGAAAAGTAAGGGAGACTGTAACATTATTTGACTTCATATGTAGAATAATCTTGTTTACTACTCAACATTCACTAAAACACTTAGGATGTATGATAAATGCATGTTATACATAAAGGTAGGGAGACAAAAGAAATGAAGAATAAGTTAAAATATTAAGAATAAAAATGTAAATGCTCCTTTGAGAAAACATTTTCTGAGTGCTTGCCTATCTCCAGACTGTGTGCCAGGCCCAGCATTGGACAATATGAAGTTAAAGGATTGCTGAATGTGTTGGTACATGCTTGTAATCCTAGCACCGTAGAAGGCTGAAGCAAGAGGATTAGAAGTTCAAGCCCAGCCTTGGCCACTCAGGCACTCCACAAGAGCCTGTCTCAAAATAGAAAATGGCAGAGGGTTGGGATATAGGTTCACATGAAGGCTGTAGGTTAAATTCACCGTAGTTAAAATTTTAAAAATGAAATCAACGGAAAAACAAAACAGTGTCCCACCTACAGAAGCTGGCAGCCTAGTGGGGCAGGTAGATGGCTCCAGTTTCATAGTACAAGAAAAAAGTAAGAGAAGAAGCCTAAGTGAAGGATAATGGGGCAACTTAATTTTAGAAGAGGGATCAAGGAAAAGGAGGTGATCAGAAAAGGCAGGGGGACCTGCAGGAAGAGAACTGTGATTTGCTAGATTTTGTGTATGGGAGACTTTGGACTGGCTGAAAATGATACATAGGGATGGTCAGAGAAAGAAGAAAGGTGCATACTGCAGGAAGCATGCCTTTATAACTAAATTAGCTTTCTAATGAGTGGATAAAAAGTACAGCAGAAACAGGCAGGCTGTAATAGGTTCCTGGAAATGGGCTCTGAGTTGGAAACTTTTGTGCAAAAACAGAACCTCTAAGAGGGTGAAAACTGGAAGCTTTATCAAAGTTCCAATGACGTTCTTCATTGTGAAATAGTGAAAGCACCCTTGAGCAAAAGGAACAAAGTCAAAGGCATGCACTTCTTGAGTTCAGTATGTATTACAGAAATACAATATTCAAAACAGTAAGGTAACAGAGTAAAGACAGACTCATCGACCAATTAAACAGAAGAGAGAAATGAACTTGCACTTTCATGGTCAGTTGATCTTCAAAAAATGTATCGAAAGTATACAATGGAAAAAAATCTCTTTAATAAACTATCTTTGGAAATCTGCATATTCAAATGCAGAAAAATGAAAGTGGACCCTATATCACACCATATATAAAAATAAACTCTAAAACATAAACATAATGCCAAAGACCATAAAACTACTAGAGGAAACAGGGGGAACATTACTCTTGGCAGCAATTTTTCCAATAATATCCTCAAAGTACCGGCAACAAAGGTAAAAATAAATAGGTTGGTTTACATCTAACTAAAAAGCTTCTTCACAGCAAAAGAAATAACCACAGAGTAAAGAGATTTACAATAGAATCAAAGAAAATATTTGTGAACCATACATGTGATAAGGAGTTTATACTAAAAATGCATAAGGAGTTCAAACAACTCAATCAAAAACAAAACTTAAAAATGGACAAAGGATTTAAATAAACATATCTCCAAAAAGGCATACAAATGGTCAACAAGTACATGAAAGATTACTTCACATCAGTAATCATCCAAGCAATGTGAGTTAAAACCAGCATTACTACCTCACACTTGTTAAAATGGCTATTGTCAAAAAGGTAAAAGACAGCAAGTGTTGTTGAGGATGTGGAGAAGAGGGAACCCTTGCATGCTGTTACTGGGAATGTAAGTTAGTATGGCCATGGTGGAAAACAGTGCGAGGTTTCCCAGAAAATTAAAAATAGGACTACTATATGATCTGTGAATCCCATGTGGGGATTATACACATCCAAAAAAAATTCATTCAGAATGTCAAAGAGATTTCTGCAGACTCATGTTCGTTGCAGCACTATGCACAGTATCCTGAACACGAAGTCAACATAAATGTCCATGGACACATAAGAACAATATAGAAAATACTATTTGGCCATGAAAAAGAGGTGAAACCTATGATTTGCAACAGCATGGAGAAATTTCAAGGACAGTGTTAAGTGGAAATAGAAAGATATCCTATCCTTTCTATCCTTCTGCTTTGTGAATTATTTTTTGCAATTACTTTAATCCTAAGTTAATTTTGAAAAGCTTAATTACTGTGGTATTTTTCTAGAATAAAATTATTTTTTTCCAGCTTAGGTATATCTTACTAATATAGCTATATCCATCTTATTTTTTTGTTGTAGTCTAAGGTTGGTTGAGTCGCTTTGGTGGGAGGGCTGTGTGGACAACGCTGAGGTCCTGGTTTAATTTCCCCTACAGGTTGCCAGTTCACATGATTGGCTGACCTATCTTGGCTAGTCAGAAATAGAAAGCAGAAATAGAAAGATACTGCATGATCTCACTTATATGTAGAACCTCAAAAAAAATCTAACTTTCAAAAGTAGAGAATAGAAGAGTGGCCTGCAATCGGCCTGAGTGGAAATGGAGATGTTGTTCTAAGAATACAAAGGTGCACTCAGAAAGGATGGGTGAGCTCTGGAGCTCTCCTGAACAGCAGGGTGACAATGATTAACAGTAATGTGTGCTTGTTAAGAGAATGTTAAGTGTTAATTGTTAAGAGAATGGAGCTAAAATTTTCTCACCACAGACACAGAGACATAGACAGACCTGTTGATTAGCTTGATTTAATCATTTCACAATATACATATTATTTAAAATACACTATTACCTGCCGTAAATGTATACACTTTTATTTGTCAATTATACTTCAATAAAGCTGTAGGGAAAAAAAAAAACAGAATGGAAGAAACACTACTAAGTAAGTGAGGTGATCAATTCCATTGCGGTGAGCAGGTGGCCTGTGTACTCATTCTGCCTATGCCACTGCTCAGGGAAGAGAGGTAACTCAACAGAGGCAGCTGCTGTCTGACATGGAGGGAAGCAGCTGAGAAGGGCCCAGCCTTCAACAGGCCCCACCCCAACGGTGGAGATGAGAACTTCAGTTCTGGAGGTGGTCTGACCTGTACCAGGAAGCAGCTCCATAGCATCATGTGAGACATAGTGATTAACTCTAACTGGAAAATGGCCATTTTGATTTAATAACTGATTGGAACCAAATCATGGTAAGCCAGGTGAGACTCATGCTAATTTTTTGCAGCAAGTAAAGGCATGACTTCTTGCTGCTGTAGTGAGTTAAAGTAGAAGATGTACCAAATACACACCATGTCAGGATACAGACAGGACTGTGAGCCATTCCCACTGGCAGGCACCCTGCACAGGCAAGCAGAGGCTATCAGCCCACCTGTTATTGCAGGGTGTGCATTGAGCTGTGTTGGCAGCAGCAGAAATAGCTTTGCCCTACTGAAAGCACGCACTTTAGCCCCCAGGTCTTCAAGCACAGTTGCTGTTACACCCAGAGCATCCTACACATTTGCAAGCAGACTGGCCAAGATAGGTCAGCCAGTCATGTGAACTGGCAACCTGTAGGGGAAATTAAACCAGGACTTCAGCGTTGTCCACACAGCCCTCCCACCAAAGTGACTCAACCAACCATAGACTACAACAAAAAAAATAAGATGGATATAACTATATTAGTAAGATATACCTAAGTTGGAAAAAATAATTTTATTCTAGAAAAATACCACAGTAATTAAGCTTTTCAAAATCAACAGGATTAAAGTAATTGCAAAAAAAATTCACAATGAACATCAAGACAAACATGAATTGACAGTTTAGAAATGGAACAAAAATGACTACAGGGACAAATAAAAATTACTGTCTGTTCCTAATGGTTAATTTGGATAACAAAGCTACACACAATGATTAAAAAAAACCCACTCCTACCCAGGACCTGACAAGCTGTCCAAGGGAGTGAATTCTTCAAGCGACAGCAAGTTGAAAGACTTTCAGAATCTGAAAGTGTAGCCCGAGTCCGTGAGTCTGCAGGTGTTTTTAATCTATGTAGGAAAATTATTAAAAAGGATGATGCTGACAGTGACAGATAAACTCTGAAAAGACTTCTCTAAGCAGGCTTGTCTTTAAGGCAAAGAAAAACGTAATAAATCTAGCCTCAGAAGAGTCTCTTGAGTATGGTAGAAGCTCAAGATCTGTGTTGATTAAATCAATTAATTTAACATTGAGGTTGCTGGTTAGTTTTTGACAAATGGGTTAAGAAAGTGCATCAATTTGCTGACATTGTGGTATGATTAGGAAAATGATTGTATACCAAAATTCCTTTAAATAGAAAAAAAATACAGTGATTTTTTTTTTAGTAGTAGTTTTGTTGTGAGGCTGGGAAAATACATGAATAAACAATTAATTTTATAAAAATTTTAGCATGAATTAGTAAGTATTTAGAGTAAATGCAGATTGGAATAATTATCTAGCAATGTGGCCTATATTTGAACACAACAGATAGGTCTTCAAGGTCACGGAATGAGTCTAGTCATGTTTTGTTTTGTTTTGCCTTGTCATTCTAGGTGGCCTGGAATTTTCAGTCTATTCAAAAATCAGAAATCATAAAACTCCCTAAAACTTAAGTTTTCTAAGTGATTACTTTACTTTTTCCCTAAAATTTAAAATAAAACACCCTCTTGTATAAATACAATGAGTAGATATTTCATCGGCCTAAAAAGTGCCAGTTTCCACACCTTGCCTGCAAAGTGTGGGCTGTGCTTCCATAGACACTGGTTCCTCTGCTGTTGTGCACACTCAGCAGATAGCTCCCAGTCTGCCCACCACATCATCGTTTTATGGTTGAAGTTGTCCATGACCTTAGCCTCTCCAGGGTCAGAGATGTGAGGCCTTAGCTAAGGCCCAGGACTGTCACTTCCCTCCGCTTAGCTGTTTCTTTGCCTGTTTTCCTGCAATACTGGGATTGAACTCAAGGCCTCCACAAAGATTTGCTTTTCTTTTCTTTTGCTTTTTGTTTTCTTTTCTTTGACAGAGAGTCTCCCTGGTCTGGACGAAAATGTTCAGCCCTCCTCCCTCAGCCTCCCAGAGTGCTGAGATTATGGAATGTGCAGCTACGTTCCACTTTACTTAATAGTAACCCCATAACTATCAAATGGTACCAGAAGAGAACTGTGTGTAGTTTTAGGAGAAAACATTTCTGAGAAAACATTAGGCACAGCCAAGAATATCTAGTAGAACTGAAGAAAAAGTAGATGATTAAGTTTTGCCCCTGAGGATTAAGGGGCTCCCACCAGCTTCTTCATCAGCTAGACCCCAAATTCTCCTCCAGGTGATTGCAGAGGTCGGTTTCTGGTCCATTTTTCCACCAGGCACTTATAGAACCAAATTCAGCTGTGCCTCCATAGTCTGCTCAACAATTCGCCCTGGGCATCAAATAAATAATCAAAATGGCAACTGTGATACTGCTGTGCTTGACACTCTCTGTCTCCGAGTTAGACAGGACTCCTGGGTTGGACATGTGGTACATGTCGGTAATTCTGGCCCTGGGGAGGTTAAGTTAGGAGGATCCCCTGTTTTGAAGGCCAGCCCCGACCTCAGAAGGAAATCCTATCCAAACAAACGCAAAGGCCTCCCGCAATCCCCTTTTCCCGGGGGATCCTCGCGAATGGGTTATTCTGGACTAACAGTCCTTGCAAAGAGTTTATGTTGTAATATCACGTGTTACATTTTTAAAGAAATGTTGCAAGTAGGAATTTTCTTTACTACTCAGTACTCCTTCAGGAACGCATTTATTAATCATTTTAATCTCTTCAAAGCCTCACAAATAGTTGTGCGCTTTATGAGAGGGAATTAGGCCCCTTTGGAGTGTGACCAGGCAGTCCCTCAGCCGTCCCTGTTTGCGGGTGTTTCCTGCTTGCTACAGCTGGGATCCCTGGAGACTCTGCTGTCCAAGGCCTGCTCCTGGGCAGGAGCAGCCAGGGACGATGAGGGGCGAGCTCGGTGGGAGCTCGGAAGCA
This sequence comes from Petromus typicus, assembly GCA_004026965.1. NCBI lineage: Eukaryota > Metazoa > Chordata > Mammalia > Rodentia > Petromuridae > Petromus > Petromus typicus. The sequence continues at coordinate 19,023 of PVIR01001390.1, read as the reverse complement.
AATCGGGTCAGCAGAGCCGGTGCACGCGGGAAAGGCTCCCTGGGGACCCGAGGCCCGGCGTGAGCTCGGCAGGACCACGCATGGAGGACGATGCAGGAGGCGTCAGTATGAACGGAAAAGCAGCGCCTGGAAGGCGACTGTGATGCAGTGATCGGCGTGGTGAGGGCTTTGCAACCCGGTGGTGTTGGTAGCAGAGGCGGGACCCAGGCCGGCAGCTGCAGGCTCCTGAGCCGCTTTCCTCTGCGCACCCGGCTGAGTCCTCCACGATTGCCAGCCAGTGTTTCCTTTAGAAATGGCTCTTCAATCAAAAGTATTCCAGGTCTCCATTGAAAGGGAGTGGCTGGAGGCTAGTATCTAAGCATGAAGCAGTGTGGCTATATTTATTCCAGGAATATTTATGACTCGTAGAATGCACACAAGCAGAAGACCGGGGTCAGGGTTTTATAACTGAAAAATCTCTGTGCCTCAGTCGGACACTCTGCAGGGCCTGGCGAGCTCCAGCGGCCTCTGAACCTCGGAGAGGAGGTGCCGGACACCGTTCACACCCTCACCCCTGCCCTTTGGTGTAGGTGCGCTCACCTCCGGACCAGGGTTCGGATGAAAAGCATACTTTATCACCTACACAATCAGAAGAAAAGGAAAAGAGGTAAAACGAAGAAGGAAAGAGCCAAGGAAGCAAGGAACAAAATAAAGAAGGAACAAGGAGACAAAGACAAGTAAGAAAAGAAAAGGGGAGGAAGGAAACGCCCGAGTCCTTGCATGGTCTCTGGGAGCGAAGAGACCCGAGAAAGAATCTCTCCAGCTTACCCTCTCAGCAGTAGGCCCTGAGCTCAGTAGCCCCTCGGTCCTGCTTCCAGGAGCCTCTGCCCCCGAGACTGGCCCACAGCCCTCTTCGGACTTGCTCTTCAGCTGAAATCCTGCCCAACCCACAACCTCAGGTCCCTCTGGGACACAGCTGGGATGTCTCTGTGCCGGTAGCCTTCAGCTCTGAACGTGGAACTGGGACACATTTTCCTGTTACGCTTGATGACGGGTAATGATATTGCATGATGCCATCAGCAGAGATTCTGTTACAAGTCACACTCACTGACTGAAATCGAAAATACCTACTTACCAGCCTCTGTGTCTTTCTTACCTACTTTCATGTTATACACAGGCTTGTGAGGAGATTTAAATAATTTAAGGACAAAGCTGAAGATGTCTGAATGACTGGACGAAAAACTAACTGATGAGCCCTGAATGACATAAGGAATCTGGAAAGAGAAGGACAAGAGACACAGTCCAAGCTAGCAGTTAGAGAGCAGGAAAGCTGGGGTTCAGCTCAGCAGTCAGGCACTTGCCTAGCACGCTGGAGGCCCTGAGTTCCACTCCCAGAACTGCAGAACAAACAGTAAATACAGACAGGGAAATGACACCAGGACTGAACTTGAGATTCACTGTTTTCTAAATGGTTTGGTGTAGACTCAATAGCTTTTGTGTGCTTGTCTGAAAGAATAACTACTGTTTCACTGTCGTTATGGTTTGTTTCTGTACAGACGCCACCGTGAAGCTTCAGGTGCTCAGAGAGGCAGGGCTTTGGGAAGGGGATTGCACCACGGGGCATTCGAGTTCACTCACTGTGAGGAGACAGGGTTTGGTCAGAAGAGGGGGGTCACTAGAAATGTGACCTGCCAGGTGTATCATCTCCCTCCCTCGTTCCTCACTTCCCTCTGCTTCATGGCTGCTGACATACCAGCAGTTGTCCCCAGCTTAGGCACTTCTACTATACCTTCTGGCCTTGGAGACAGCCAACCATGAATCAAAAACTGTGAGCCAAAATAAACCTGCCCTTCTTTAAACTGTGGCCGTGCAGTATGTATCTCAATAGGAAGAAAGTAGTTGAGACACACATTTAAAAAAAAGAAGGAAAAAATTAGAGATAGCAAAGAATAAGGGCAATTGAAAAGACCACTTGGAAGTCCAGACTCAGCAATCCAATAAGCTATGACTGTGAATTTTGTGTGTGAGAGGACAGGGGATGGGGAGTAGTAGAAATATTTAAAACTAGAAAGGACTGACCTGGATTCCTAGTAAAGGTGGAGTTCCCCAGAGAGCCGTACAGAGGGCAGGGAGAAGACAGTCTGGGGCTAAATTCTGAGAACACCTACATTTAGGGAACAATTAGTGCCCAAAAGAAATCAAGGAGACGGAGATGTGGGAGAGAAACTAGGAGGGTTTACTTCCCTGGATGCCAGAAGAAGGTGTTTGAAGGCAGAGAGCATTATGAAAAATATCTCTGAGGGACAAAGTAAGATAAAGATCCCAAAATGGCCCCTGCCTGAGCACCAGGCCTTGCTCTGGGGAAGGCAGTGTTCACACAGAGGCAAAGCAGAAGCTAGATTACAATGGAGACAACAAATATCTGAGACTTAAGGAAGAGCCAGGCCTAGGCGTCTTTTTGTAGATATTTAGTTGCAGAGGGCTAAGTGGGGAGATTTTTGTAGTCTTGAGTTTAGGCAGAGCTTTGTTTTTGTTTTCAGGTAAGAAGACATGACTGTATTTATATGAAGAAAGATATAAGGGACAGTTTCACACTGAGGGAAAAGGAATCATCTGTTGGCTAAAATGTAGTTGAAAGAATTTGCCTGAAAGTAGAGAGGCTGTTCGTACAAGGAGGCACAGGGGAGGGAAGGGTCTGCAACACAGTGGAAATATTTTAGAGGTATTACATTTCTTGCTGCTCTGTAATATATTCAAACCTATATGGCCCCCACTGTGTGTTATATGTGTTCGGATCCTTGAAGTATGTTCCACCTCCAAGAATGAAGCTTAGTATAATATTCAGGAGACATGGGCTCAACTAAAATAATTTCTCAATTTCTGCCTTCCTGGAAGAGACTTTATAGCCACTAAACTGACTAAGAGAAGGTGGTCATTGTGATTAGAAAATTTATGTATAAAAACTATGGTTCATTTGAACACCTAGAATACGAAATATCTGCTTCCACATTCCTCACAATCTTTCTTTGATAAGGATTTTTTTCCCATTGCTGTCATTTCCATCCATCTGCCTTAGTATATAGAAACCAGGAAGGCTGGTTTAAATGGCATGCCTAAAATTCAGTGGTTGGCCAGGGCCTAAGAAAAATGATTAGAAATAATGTCCACTTCCCCTTGTGTATTTCTCTGGAAATGTTCTCATTTTCAAAAGGTTTTAGCATCTAGATAGTAGAGATTTACTTTTAATTTTGAGAATTTTATTACTATCTCCAAGGGAATCCTTAAAATGCAGAGTTTCCTTTTAGAATTCTGCCCCTGGCAAGTCAACTTATAGTTTGATTTGGTGTCTGATCATTGTCAAATGTCATTTATAAAAGAGAGGCTTTGAGGAAACCTACAGACTTTCTACTTTTCTAAAGGTTATTTGTTATGGGCTGATCTCTAAGCACTTGTTTATCTGAAGATGTGTGTCTGTATCAAGGCAACAATGGCTGCAAGAAACTTTGGAAATATGATGGAATATGCTATGCAGAGTCCTTTACAAATCCCTATATCAGGGATTACTAATGTCAGAGTGGGACAGCTGGTCTCCTACCATCTAACCAAGCACATCCTGTTTTCCTCAAAATAAAGTGTAGTTTTACATCTGATTTAGTTTGCTAACTAACACTGCCTTCTTCATTCTTTCTAGTGCCATCTTGAGTGGACCTTCTTCCACAGACACTTTCAGTTAACCATGATTTATTTCTGCATATCTACACTTTTTTTGTTTCTTCCCCCTATCAGAAACTTATCTTTGTGACAAGAGAAACTCAGTTGAATCTTCCCGACACATTCCTGATCATAAGTATTCCTCAAGTACTACACAAGTATTTATTTGTTGACTAACTGAAGAAGATCCAGTCGTGCACAGATGCAAATAAATTTCAGCTCAGTGGTTAGGTCTGACTGAAGGTAGGATAGTTGTGTGGCACGAGGCCCTGAGTCCTTACCCACCCTCAGGAATGAAGGGCTATGATTCATTAGATAAATCTGCTGCAGAAACAAAGAAGGTGGTAACAGATGATAGAGAGAATGGCCAGGTATTTGTGATCTCTCTTCAAGAGGACATCGAGTAGTTGATAGATTCACAAATGAGAGTTTATGAGATACACCATATGTAGACATCACTCTTATTCAGTGAGCATGATGAATTTCATCAATCTTTATACAGGATATCTATTGTCTGGTTGGTTTGTTGGTAGGGAATTGAGGGTGCTGGGGAAAGTTCGAACTTCATTTCTGATCTGACATGATTTGCATCACATGATTATTTTATAAAAGTATGCTTGCATCATCATCATTTGTATTGTTTATTTTCTTGGTAAATACAATCTTTTATAAATAAATATCTATCTTAATGGGAAATACATATTATATATATTATATTTTTCTATACTGTATTTTGAATAGAAATTAAATAGAGACAACTCTAGTTCAAGTTAATATTTTCTTTTGCTTGAGCAAAACAAAAATGCTCAACTTTTGTTTAGAATGAACACAAGTAACATTAATCAAAATATAATTCCTTTGGAAGACAAACTGAGTTGGATTGTCCCTTTTGTCACTCCAGTTGCTGTCTTTAAAGCCACACTTCTGTTCTTCCAAGATAGGTTGTATGAAAAAGAAATTGAAGCTCCATAAATTACAGCACTGTAAGGTCACAAATTAATCACTTCATAACCTATTTTCTCTTGAAAACTCTTTATAAAAATGCTGACACAAAATACCTCACACTATGGAACATAATAGGTTATTACTGTGTATTTTGCTCAGTATTCTGAGCCAAGTCATTAGGAAAAGCTCAGAGCTGCCAGCTGCCATTGTCCTGCTGGACATCAATGAGAAGATGCTTTATGTATATTTTCAAGTGTTATTTATTCCCATCACAACACATATGCATCTTACATGCAGATGAAACCCCTGGGACCTGTCATTGATCATCCAAATAAAGAACTTGCCTTAAGGAATGGCTGGGGAAGGCAGGGTTACCCAACTTTCTCTGAAAACTGCAGTTATATTTAATATATTCTTATTTAACTGAAAAAGAAAATGTCTGATGATGATGTGCAATAGCATCAGAATTCATTTTTTTCAACAATTCACCATCCAAATTCCATATTCTTATTATCTACAAATGTATTTTACTATGTCTAAAATGAAATATTTTCCAAAATCAGTACACATTTTTGCATGCAGTAGAAAAGAGAGTAATGGAGAGCTCATATTTCCACGGGTAACTTTTTTTTTTTTTTTTTGAGACAGGGTCTCACTTTGTGGTTCAGGCTGGCCCTGAGCTCAGCCTCAAACTCACATCACAGCAATCCTCCTGCCTCTGCCTCCCAAGTGCTGGGATTACAGGTGTGAGCCATCATTCCCGGCACTGTGGTATGTGGTACTGATTGCTGCTGGACGTGAGTCTCCACGCCCAGTATTCTTATGTGGTTACCAGGGATTGAACCCAGGCCCTTGCACTTGCAAGACAGGCACCGGAACCACTGAGCTAAATCCCCGGCCCTCCACGGGTAACTTTTACAATGACAAAGAATCAAATCCAATGGACTCCAAAACTTGCAACTCATTTCATATACAGGGACAAATATTGATTTTAGTTTGAATCTGTGACAACTCTTGATGCTACACTGAGTATATACTTATTTTATAGTTATATTTGAGGAGAGGATTTGGAGAGCAGGGCAAACAAAATCTAGGGCAGTTTGAGAGGATCTCCATAAATGGCTGGAGTAATGGAGGAAGGAGCAGCTGAGTACAGGTCCCCTCTTCTGTTAAAGGCCTGAGGAAGTCACCTCTTTGTGTTGATGGCCACACTGGGGATCTAGCCAGGTTCCTGCCAAGGTCCAAAATAGAGGAACAGCACTTCTAACACCCTCCCGATGGCTTCCACAGTCTTTATTCTTTTCTGTGGCTAGTTCTTGAGTTCTACTGACTTTTATCTTAATTTTTCTCCATATTATAAAATAGAATGCTTCTGCTTCCCCGAAAAACTTGCTCATGTGACTCCAGAGTCATCACCTGTGTAGACTTATCAGTCATTCCTCTTTGTCCTTCACATTTGAGTTAATCCTTCTGGTCCCTCAACATCACTCTCCATGTGTGATCAGCAAATAGGGTTTTTGCTGTATCTGCCCATAAAAGCAAGTTTTGTAGAAGCAAAATAGTATTTCTCTGTGCCTGTATTGCTAACTGACTTCATATCAGCACTTAGCAAGTAATGTGTAAATATTTATTAAATAAGCTGAAAATTGTTTCAATCTTAGTTTCGAATATTCTCAGCTAGAAAAATTACTTTAACCAAGATATTTACCCTTTCTGAGTAGAGATGGCAAAGCTTCTAGAGACTAAGTGCCCGAACTATAACCCAAAACCCGTATATTTATTGCAAAGTGGTAATTCTGCAATTAAACTTTAGTTTAGAAAAATTAGCTCATACATTATTATCTTTTGTTCTAAAAGAAAAACAGGCTACATATGTCCCATAAGTTCACCATCACTGTTTTTTTAGTATCTTTCCCCCTTGGAAGACTAATAATGCCTTTCATATGGATTTTTGTGACAAACAAATGAAATGTGATTGAGAGCTTTGTAGTAGGCAAGATATAATTCTTTTTCTGGCCTTCAGCTGAAGGAAACTGTCAAAACACAATTCTAAGTGTCCGTCTGGCCTGCCCTGGTGTATGCTGATGAGAAGGAGAGTCTCCTAAAATGAGTCTTCTCCTTTTCTCAAGGAATCTTCCTAGTCACTTGGTTTCAAGGACTCCCCTTATAAGAGACCACAATGTCTACACTCCACTTTGATTGCTAACCTCTCCCCAGCAACATGGCCAACCATAAGCTCTATCAAGATCACTTCTGAGACTTCTTGGTTGGAACTCTTACTTTTTGTGCCCTAAGATGCAGAAGATGCAGTGTCTTTTCCACATAGTCAAGTGATGAAGCATAAGCAGGTGCTTAACACACACACACACACACACACACACACACACACACACACACACACACACATATACCCTCACATGCCACATACTTACATCCACTCACACACTCCATATACACGACTCACTGCAACCTGAAGTATACTTTCAAGAGCGTGAGTGGTTTGATTTCCCAAAAGTCAGGGCTCACACCAAGCTTTTGTCTGCTGGTTGGGATTCCAGTGAGTGGAACTGGAGAAAAACATCTGGGAGGGATAAAGGAAGATAAGGAATGGTTTGGAATGATAAGGAATGGTTTTGGATGAGAATTTGCACTGAGAAAGAAACCCATGGGAGAAAGAAGCTATGCTAGGGAAAGAAAATTTAAGGAAAAGGCAAAAAAAATTTTTTTTAATATTTAACAACAATTTGACTGCTTAATATGCAAACTCCCTACTCCTCATGAAAACTTCCACTGAAATCCAAATTAATTCATGCTCTTTTGTTATTGAATCTTGGGGTCTGCAAGTACAGGGTGGGATGCTCAAGCTATTTTCTGTCCATATCTATGACTTCAATGACTGCAACATGTAAGCTCATAATCTACCTTCCTATGATGCCACCCTTGCCAGCCACCAGGACTGGGAGAGTGCACCCAACTTCCCCTATGAACTGCATTCTCAGTTTGATTCCAAACACCACTTTCTCTTGTTTTTATTCCAGTTTTCTTTTTAGGCTCATAGAAGATGAGGTTTCTTTGTGTATGAAATTCACCACTCTGAGAGCCTTGTGTTCTTCCATTCAGCCACTTACTGTGGCTTCTCAAGGTGGCGCCTTTTTAGGAAAGAGATACCGCAGATACAAGAAGCAAATTCCTGCCCTCGGTGGCAGCTCTTCCACCCCTGCCTTACAAGTGTCCCTGAGCAAGTTTCTGCCCTGGATTGAGTTGGAGCCCTAACAGATTTTCTTCATAAGTTCACAAGTTTGGATCTTTTCCTGTTGTTCTTCTACCATGGGATATTCACCTTCCAGATATGTTTCTCGTGACATCTGCTTGAGATTTTGTAAAAAAGAAAAACATTGAATTTTTCTTGGCTTATTTGATATGTTTTTCTGCCAATCTTTCTTCAATTCTTATATTTAATACAGAATTGATGTTTGATATTTTGAGGCTTGTTTTCTAGTGAAAGATAAGATTTTATATATCATGCAAATTTCATTAACTCAGAGGAAAAAGGATGAAAACTACTGTTGCACCAACACACTATAAAAATTTAATTTATATTTATGATGTACTCTCATTGGGAAAAAAATCAGCAAGATATCCAACTGTTTGTTTAACGTATTTTTAACAAAACCTCACTTTTTCCCTCAATCTTTATTAGATTTACATAGCAGTACTGGAAAGGATGAAAGGACAGAATGCAGGAAAAGTCTTAACATTTGTGATTATTCCAACTTCCAACAGATGTGTCTGAGTGCCTACGGGCATGACACTGCCCACCCATAACCACTGAACCTGTCCCATATCAGAGTGATGGCGCCAGTGCTCCACGGGATCTGTCCAGAAGGCTCTACTCAAGAAAGGACTTGGGCATTAGTAACTCTTGGGTTGTTGAGTAAGAGCAAAAGACAGAAGCCCAGTTAGAGAAGTGAGGCGGGCATAGTATCACTCCAGGGCAGGCCACGTCTGGAGAAGCAGGCAGGAGCCATGATGTTTGGTCTGACTGATTATGTGAATAATCAGGGTTAAGGTTCGTAGTCACATTACCCAGTCAGAGAAAGGTAACAGCTTGAATTGCAGCAACCAGTTGACAACTATAAAGCCAGATAAAGTGGGTGCTCATTAGGTTTTAAAAAAGAAAAACTAGCTGAATTACAGATCATCCATAACCCCAAAGAATACACATAGAGAGGGCAGAAGCCAGCCCTGTCATAATTTGTGATGTTCAAAATCATCTCTGAATAAAGAGGAAAAGTAGGAAAAGAAGTGAAGGGGAAGAGGTGAGGGTGGGTTCTAATGCAAAAACTATCATGTGACTGACTATTCGGTTACTTTTATCCAAGTTAAAGAGATTTGGGGTCTTGGGTTAATAATGTTAGCCAAAGCAAAGCTCTAAAGAGACTGACTTATTACTGAACTGTAATTTGTGACTGTTTCACCCATACAACAATAGATGTGGGATCAAAAGTCAGAAAATTAAATTAGGTTCATTCACAACCAGAAGTCTTTTTTCTGCCCTATTGGACCCACTGAGTAGAAATTCTATTTTCCCTCTCCTTGCAGCATTTTTAGGTAAATGATAACCATCTGATGAATTGCACTAAATGCTAATCACTAACAGATATATCAGCAGCATTATTCTACTAATTAATGCCACTGTGTGTTGTGTACATAAAAATGCAAATTAAGTAACAGGGCAACATGGAATTTTTGTTTCCATGCATTCCTTGGTGCAATTCAAATGTGTTTTGAAATGTGCCACCTGTTGATTGGTAGGTTGTAATCACTGTAGCATTTTTGTCTTGATTTACAGAGCATAATTATCTTTCTTCAGGAATATGAAATGTCTTCTAATAAAAGGTCAAAGAGTGAGAGAAAGCATTTTGAACATCAGGCACAGGAGGAAATTGTGATAATATCAAATTTTCCTTTGGGTTAGCAAACATTCACAAATAGGGAAAAATAGAATTGTTCATTCAATATGTTTTGGCCTCAGTAGATTCAGCTAATAAAGTAACTATAAAAAATTAAATATGCATAAACTATAGCACCTGTAGAATATTTAACAGATTATCAAGTTGTGTGGTTTGTAGCAATGAGTGTTTTCAGGCTGCAAGCAAAAATTTATTTTTCATTTTACCTGAAAAGAAGATGATGTCTACATATATTACAGGGAATTGTTTCTTTTGAGTCCAAATGAGTTCAGACCTAAACCAACATTTAAATGGACTTCTATCACGCATGGCAAATTACAGCTGAAATGAATATTGTTTTTGTGGATAGTTTAGTCTAAAGCAATTGTCTTTTTCCTTACCAATATATATATTGCCTGCTTGATCAAGTGGGTTATTTTTCCCCTAGCCATCCAATATTTGTTCACATATATGAATTATGCAACTGTGCCATGAGACCAGTTGTGGTCCTGACTACCTTTGACTTTTCCCTGTAACTTAGATGTGGTCCAGGAAGATTGACCATGTGATGCGTTCATATTCCTGGTTGATAGCGTTACATTTTGAAGCTGTGGCTAACACCAGTCTCACTCACTGCCCATGTGCCTCTCTCTGCCACTGACACACACAGTAATGGGGCAAAAGGACCAACATGTGCCTCATACTAAGTCCTATCTTCAGTGGGAATGCACTGGGTTTGTGGACATTCCTGTGGATTCTGGGTCTGTCTTGGGCAGAGATACACATTAGGTGTGCCTGCAGCTTCAAGGCACTTTGTAAGGTTTTTGCAAAAGTATATTTTTAAACTCTCCCATCTCTGTGTTTGACAAGGGAAGCATGCCTATTTCTTTCTAAGACTGCATAAAGAGAATTGGAGTTTGCGAGTGTGCAGGTACCACTTTACCTACCTAATTGTCTCCTCTGCATTCCAGCTGTAATCCTGTCTGTCCTTCAAGCCTATAACTGACTGAAGATTCTAAGGTCAACCAAGAAAATTTCTGGGAAACCCTGACACACTACCTTGATTAAAAGTGTATTATATCTAACGTAGAAATTCAATGACTGTCATAATTGTTGAAATTTTTAGCTATCCAAGGACATCTCATGAGAGTTCCCAAAACCCAGCTGCTGAGAACCATTAAGGAAACACACAGAGCTCATCTCACCCTGGTTAGATAAAGAAGGTCTGTGATTGATGACACTGTATGCAAAAAAAATGTGGTCAGACAGTAAGCAGAGGCTAAGTAAGCATTTACTAGTGAGAGCATCAACAAAACACTCTTAGATTTGTAGTCTTTCGTTTGACATAGTGGGTTTTTCTGTAATGTCTTTGGCTACTTTTCTGTGCTTATTCAGTGATTCACAAAGACGAATGACTTTAATGCCATGTGTGATTGTATTTCAAACAAAAACAGAGTGTTCTAATCTCAAACACATTCTCCATTTCATTGTATAGAATGACATAGGCAGTTCATTTAATATCATTCATTTAAATTGTTTTCTTTGTTTTTCCTCTGAGGAAAAAAATTCTTTCTTAGATTGCTTCCTTAATTTTCTCAGTTGCATCTAGTTTGGGTAGAGTGGATTTATGATTTTTTTCAATATAAAGTTAACCAGTAATCTGTCCTTGAATCATCTAGTATTTTCTGTGATATTGGACCAAGGGGACATAAAATGTATTTTTTATGTGCACATTTTGGATATTGAAAATATATGTAGTGCCTCACTGTTGTACAAATAATTTAAGAAGCTTCTGTCTTAAGCATAAGATGCCATGTTTGTCATGTGTTTCCATTTACAAAAGAGATTCTTTATAGTTTATGGTCTATATTTTGAAAAAGAATGCTCAACACTGACAATACCTCATCTCCCAAGTCCCCATCTGAGCAGTTCAGGAGCTCACAAGGCTGAGTGCAAAACCCAGAAATTAAAAGTCAAAAAAACCATTGTAGCTTTAAGTATCCAATTCGGGAGTTTAAGAAATATTGCTTTATTTCTCAACAGTCTATCCTCTAAAGGTACCAACTCACTCAGTTGACAAACTAATTCTTCATTTTGATGTAATATTTTTGGAGAATAAAAGTGAATAGTGCTGAAATGAAAGTGTTTTTCAAACAATAATGATGTCAGAACGTGAGATTTTAATGTTGGCCAACAAAGTATTTTAGCCACTAAGAAATCACAGTGCTATAAAAAATTGCTGAGACTTTAATAGAGGAAAATAAATTCTCTGTTATGTGCCTTTTTTAGTAACCCATCCAGGAAGAAACTAATTGTTCCCCCTGTTAGAGGAGGCAACCAGAGACTTCCTTTTGCCATTTTTTATCATCACCTTTTAAAATCTGATCTCTTAATTTATATTTCTTGACCAAATTTTCTAACAAGTAATAATTTCACACATTTCCTCATACATAATTAGGTTAAGTAAAAAGGAATTATTTTATCTGAGAATGTTAGAAAAATATTATCCTTTAAAGTTGACTTTGGAGGGAGCTTTTAACTAAATCAATTCCATAAACTACTTCTGAAAACATCAAATCTACAAACCATTGCTTTTTCAGAAATAGGCCATTCTGTCTGAATCATAATTGTAGCCTAAAGCTAAATATAATTTAGCAGATTCTCAGGTTTAGGGCAGTTTTAATAATAATCAAAAATAACTCTTGCTAAGTTTGACTTCATTTATTCCAAAAATAGTCTGCTCTGACCAGGTCCCCATGAGAGATCCACACAGCTGCATGTCAAGCTAGTTAGTGGTGGTTGAGTCCTTAGGCAAAGCAAGGTGGGTCAAGAGGTTTTGCAGAGGTTGAACCTCAGCCCTGTTCTCTTCTTGATCTATTTTTTTCTCTCTTGGCTGTTTCATTCAGTCTTACAACTTCCAAAGTCTTAACACCGATGACTCCCGCATTTGGTAGGTACACATTCCCCCTACTAGCTCCACTATCTGCTCAGTCTTCTGACTCCCATGTTTGATGTCCTATCACACCTGTGCTCTGATGTCTAGTAAATTTTGACACTGGTAGTGTTTAAAGAAACTCTTGATGTGATCGTGAGGCACTTTCTGTCTCTACCTCAACCTTCCCCTGGATAATGGTAGATGACCTCCCCTGCTGACCTTATTTCCTTCACCTGCTCCTCCTATATCTGAGTTCTATGGTAACAATACAGCATTTTACATAAACACCTTGGTAACCTGATCACTCCTTGGGCTTTCAGTCTAGCCTTTCTTGGGTTATTACCACAACAGTTTCTAGTAAGCTCCTCTACCTCCACCACATCCCACTCTCCATTCAGTAGCCAGAACAGTCCTTCTCAAAGTTTAGTACGATTTTGTCACTGCTTGCTTAAAATCATCCGGTGACATCCCACTACACTCAGAATAAGTTTCAATGTCTTCATCACTGTACACAAGACATAACTCCACCTGACCCTAACCCACCTCCTGGTCCCATGTCCTCTCCTACTCAGCATTCTCCAGTTCCATCAAATATCTTGCTATTCTGCAGAGCCACCCAGTTTTTTCCTGTCTCAGGACCGTTGGTTCTGTTCTTCCTTCTGTCTGGAATATTCTTGCCCTTGGTTTTATACATGGCTCCTCTTTCCTCTTCATTTAAATTGCCATTCAAATGATACCACTCCATAGGGGCTTTCTTTCACCACCTTCTATGGCTCCAGACTTACATGCTCCAACAAACTCCATCTCCTCAGCCTGAGAGTATTTATAACCATTTGAAATAAGTAACATTTCTACATCTTCTTACTGGACAATGTCAGATTCAGCCAATTTCAGAGGCAGGATCAAGAGTATCAGGACTTTACCTTGCTCTGTATTTGATCTTTCTTCCCAGAGGAGGCTTAAGTAGTGTCTTGGCACTGCTAGGTGAAGTTTACAGCAGCCACTTATATAAAGTTTTTCTCTTAACTCTCTTTCACTAGTAATACATTTGTTTTTCTATCTATTTTCATAAAAATTCTGAAACAACTTTAAGCAAAAGCATGTACAATCAAAGTAAAAATAAAAAACAAGCACTAAAGAAAACAATACTATCAAAGCAAGCAAAGAAAGATGAAAAGTGAAAATGTGATAATAAGAAAAAGTGAGGTAGGAAGTGGGCGGTGTATATATACCAATAAAGATTCAAAAAAAATTTTTAAAAACACAAATCCCCTGAGATTAACTCTAAATGAATGTGCCCACGAGCTTTCACGAGGTGACAGGCAATGTCCTAGGCAGTATTTGTAAAGAAAATGCAATGGTCCTTTTCAAATGGTTGTTTCTTTGATAATGGCCCAGGGCCCAAATTAAAATGCAGTCTAATGAAGGGAAGTCATTAAGGGCTGAGTTAATATGCTCGAAGAATATTCTAGTATCTTTGAGCCAAGAAATGACTTTCATCCTAGAAGATTCACCTTAAAATACAGCCAGCATTGCTTATTGTTAAGAATTAAGGTGACTTCAGTAATTTAGTAAAAAGAATGTATCTCATGAAATAGTGGATGAACACAGGTCTGCACATGTAGCCCCAGCCAGAACACCCTCACCCCTCCCAGGTGGGTATTACCTTGCACAAGCTGCGCCCCTGAGGGAGCGCTCTTAATTGCTTCTTGCAAATGTTCTTCCATATATTTTCTATTTCTTATTAAAGCTTTATCCCAATATAGTTTTGTTTGCACCAAATCCTCCATTTATGCTTTTTATGACTTATCCCTAGATTGTTTACTTACTTGAAAGAATTTATTGAAAGAATTGCTATGAAAATCATTGAGAAATATCAAGAATTTCAATGCATTTGATAACATATACTTTATCATCATGTATTTGATCTCTTAGAGAATAAAATGCTGAACCATTGTAATTATGGATATGCCATCACATCTCTCCTGTGAAGTTCAAGTTCACCTAGAGTGGAGCCAGAAGGTTGGCTGTCAAATGCAGCTTTCCCTGGGAGAGTGGGCTGCTCTGGCCCCAGCAGTGCTATCCAATTGTAGAAGCCCTCATGGAAAGCCTCAAGTGAGCTTAGGCTAATGCTGTGGTTTTTCCTATTAAGACTCCCCACCCCATAATTAACAATCCTTAGTAAATGTCAACAAATGACAACAGATAGAGACTTCACCATCAGTTTCACTAAGGATCTGCCATGGTCTCATCTGATCAGCAAACTGGCACAGCAAAGGCTTGGCCTCATTTCCCCATGTCCAACCACACTGAGAAAAATTCTTTGTTATTTTTTCCTGGTAAAATCATATTTTTATTTTACATGTCAAAATTTAAAGTCCCTTTAAAAAATTCTCTTCTGTGAGAGTGGCACATTTGAGTATCTACAAAATCTATCATACACCCACCCAGCATCACCACAGACTTCAGAAAAGCAAAAACCATTTGTCTTATGCTGCAAAATGCTCTCCAAGATGAAGTTGCAGCCACACTGCACAGAGTCAGCATTTCTCACTGCTTTGCAGAAGACCATGGCGAGAAAGAAAAACACGGTGCCAGGCAGAGAAGTGGTTGAATGTTGCATGGGTGAGGTGAGGAGACTGCCACGGTCACATGACCCAGGAGAAAAATATGCCCTTTCATGTTTCATCCGGCTGTCATGGAGAATCAGAGAATTCATTAGTACTTGCTATTGTTTGTAGAATTCCTTGTGGTGCACAGCCAGATGACCGTCCTTTACTGAAAAGCCTATTGTGTTGGGTTTGCTCAGTATCCTTTCATGATATCTAGTGATGTTGTATTTGGTTTTGTTTTTCTCCCTTTTGGGTGCATTTTTTGTACCACGTTCTCCAATTTCTGATATTTACCACTGACAATATTAGTCATACCTAATATTGATATACTTTCCTTAATAGAAGTTGATTAATAGCTTGCCTAAACATTGTGCTGCTACAGCAATCACTGATTTCCCTATTCTATTAAGCAACAAAATTCCCAGTTTTGAAGAGAAATTTTAATCTTATCCAACACACTATTTAACATCCAAAAACAATTATATTTTCTAATAGTACTGAATGACCAATGTCATGCACTCACTTTTAGGGAAAGGGCATGGTTGGCTGCAGCATTAAAACCAATCTCAGGATCTAGTTTGCTCTTAAAGAGAACAGTACAGAGTCACTTTTCAGTGTGTAGTTTGCCATGAGCCATAAAAGAAGGAGAAATCTGTTTCAGTAATGACCAAAAGACCATGCACAGAACTAGTGGCCCACTCAGAATCTCTCAGCCAATACCATTTCAGGAGCAGAAAGGGAATTCAAGCTTCAATTTTTCACTACAGGGCTGGGGACTTAGCTCAGTGGTTCTGGAATCTGCCTCACCAGCACAAGGTCCTGAGTTTGATCCCTGGTACCAAAAAACAAAACAAAACAAAAAACCTCACCACATTTCAACATTATGCAAATAATGTGGCTAATAGTTTCAAGAGATCTTTTTTTAAAAGTGTAAAGCTTGTCCATTTTTTAAAATATAATGCTTACTATCTATTGGAATTGTTAAATCACTTGGCGCATTTATTTCATTTCTTTGGGATCAAAAATTGCTGCCTGATAAATTCATATTACCAACACGAATTTTAAGTCATGGTTAGGACTGAAAACTTCCCAAATTAGTCTGGTTTGTGGGTGTGAGCCCTTTAAAAGGAGAAGCTGCTGGCGAGGAAAGAAATCAGCACTTCCTTTCTCCAGAGCCTACCCTGGCATGTTTGTGTTACTGCCTTGGAGCACACTGCCACTTCCTGTGACTGAGTGGTGTCCGTGTGTTGGGGCAAGGACACTGTCTTAGCTACCCGCAGAAGTGTTGGGGACAGCCCCAGTTGACTGTAAAGGTTGAGCTCACTCAGGGCAATAGGCCCCTCAGTTTCTGGTAACTCACCTCTGGGCTGTCTCCTTAGTGCAGCTTGGATTCTGCATCAAAAATAGCTTTGTTTAGTCCAAAATGGCTGAGCACCCTTTTGTGCCAAGTCAACATGGATTCTCTCTTGTTCCTCTCAAAGGGGAAGTGAAAGAAGCTGACTGGTGTAAGGCAGGGCATTCTCACAAGTAACACACTCTCCTTCCTCAAATGCAATCTCCACCCTGGAGTGGGCTTATTAAAGCCCCGGGTGCATCATCTAGGATGGGCACTGGCCTTCACAGTCAGAAGCACTCTCCCACATGGCCATAAGGCAATAGAGTCTTCCAATCACATGTTCTCCATCTCATGCCACTTTTATTGGATTATGATAAATCTATCCATTATATACAATTAAATGGTAGCTAATGAAGCAACATAAAACTCTAAGAAATAAGAATAGAGAGCCAGCAAAACAACAGACTGTCGGGCCGGGGAGTTAGCTCAGTGGTTCTGGCGCCTATCTTGCAGGAGCAAGGACCTGGGTTCGATTCCCCAGTAACCAATACTATACTGGATGTGGAGACTCACACCCAGCAGCAACCAGTACCACATACCACAGTGCTGGGCGTGGTGGCTCACACCTGTAATCCCAGCACTCGGGAGGCAGAGGCAGGAGGATTGCTGTGATGTGAGTTTGAGGCTGAGCTCGGGGCCAGCCTGAACCACAAAGTGAGACCCTGTCTCAAAAAACCTAAAAAAAAAAACAAAAAAACAAAAAAAAACAGACTGTCCACTTAGGGCTCCACCATAGTGCCATGACATTGAGTTTGCATCATAGTCCTTGAAAAATTAGAAATAAACAAATAGATTTTTTCTCCCTGCTTGCTCAGTAATGACACTGACTGTAACAATGCCTGGCTATAAATTGATGAGCAGCTCATGTACTCAAGGGCCTCAGACACAGTGCGTCCTTCTCCCCTGCCCTCTTTTGGCCACCTCTCCTCTTAGCTGGGGTTAGCAGTGCATCTTATTAGCTTAAGATTCTCCCTACTGGAAGCAAACTAGAATAGTAAAAAGTTTGTTGGGAACTTCTGAAACTCTACCTCTACATTTCTATGTTGCAAATGCATAACCTACAGATAACACATCTGCTCTTCAGCAGTCAGTCACTATGCTTAGTATTTTTGCAAGTGCTAGGCTGGTTTACTAATATTCAATCTAAATGCACCCAAAGCAAAGGAACTATATGCTTTCTTATAGGTATTAGCACCTGAGCTACTTCCTCCAGCCCTTCCTTTATTTTTAATTTCAACATAGGGTATTAGTTAGTTCCTACATGGCCTAAGCTGGAATCAGACTTTCATTCCTCCTGCCTCATCTTCCCTATGTGCCGGGATCACAGGTGTGTGTCTGGTAGGTGTAGTATCTTGGGTATGTTCTTAGACTATGTCCATTGCCCTCCTCGATTCTCTTGGCCATAGCTCCTGAGCTCACTGGTCTCTACTGTTGGTCCATTCTCTATAATCTTGCTTAGAATCTCTATGACCGGAGATAAAATACCAAATTTCCATGTCGGCTCATCGCTGCTAAGTGATATGAATGCATTCATATGACACATCAGCCATTCTGTTGAAGGTGGATGGGATGTACTACAGCAGTAGCCCTCTGAATTTGTGTAAGTCCATTCTAGTATTTCTACAAGGGGAATTCACCTAATGGTATACATCTCACAATATATCCTTCTCATTAAACAGTGTATAACTCTTCCATAGAACTCAAACTTCCAGGACATTTGAGATGCAACCATCTATTACCAAATGCAGTTGTTACTGTTCTGGGCTCTAAGACTCGAGTTGGAGCCTATACCCTTCCCTACCTGAATGACTTCGAGCAAATCAATAAACCTTTCCATGCTTTAAAATGGAATAATAATAACACCAACTCTTACTTTTATTTTAGTATGACAAAACTGACAGTGTAGACACCTGGTATGGCCCAACTAAGCAGTGTCATAACTGCTATGGTATCTAATGCCAGTACTTAGCCTTCAGTCTGTCAAAAATCTGCCCACTCAGAGGATGGGCAAACTCCATCAACTGCCAATGACTCCAGGGGATGGCTTGCTCCACCCCTCTGAAGAAGAACCTGAGCTCAGGGGACAGCAACCATCAGTGTGGTGGACACCTTAGTCCAGAAGCCAGTAATCCTCAATGTCATCAGCAGACATACCTTATATCGCTGAGTCCCCTTGTCCTGAAGTAGAGGTCACTGAAGGAGGCAGAAGGCCTCTGAAGGACTGACCTATCTGGAGTCTGGTTGAGTGGCAGGAGAGAAATGGTCAACAAGAAAATAAATGCCCAGTGGGCCACTTCAGAGCATGGTAATGGACACAAAGAGAACAAAACACACGCGTGGGTTGGAGTGTGCTGCTGTGGATAAATCAGCATAAGGAAGTGGCAGCAGAGGTGACCGAGTGATAGCCAACTCAGCCCAGAGGTTTGGAAGCCAGAGTCACAGGCAAGCATGTGCTGGGGGAAGGCCAGGCACACACACACACACACACAGACA